>OX030952.1:19775867-19810867 GCA_943735915.1 Pherbina coryleti
TCGAATAACTTTTCAATTATATGCCACCCTTTGTTAAATTAATTTCGAATTAATTGGCAACGCTTTATTCCCTTTTATTTTGTGTGTCTATTTCGGCCATAATTAAAAGACAACCACAAAAGAACTCAAACGGCGGCGAAAAATAAAAACGACACCAAGTAAGACGAAAAAAGAGAAAGAGAAAAGAACAATGGCAAGAGCATCAATAAATTATCTCGCAACACAGCGCGCCATCTTGATTAAATTGGCAAATTACTTTTTGGCGTATTAATGTCAGTTTATGGTGACAACATCGTCATAGCCGACGTATTCGGTGTCATCGTCATCGTCATCGGTATCATCGGTATCGTCGTTCTCATTCACGGAGGACTCTTGATAATCACGAAGAAGTGCGTTTAATTCATGCTGGGTTCCCTGAGGTGAGTTAATGCGATTTTTTTTTTTTTTTTTTTTTGGAAAAAGCTATTAAATTACATTTGCTTCCTTCATCTTGCTCATGCTCTTAGCTGCCTCCTGCTCAACAACGCCAGTCCTTGCGCTTTTTCTACTTGCTTGCTGTGCTGGTTTTAAAGACCAAACCGTATCTAAGTTAAACATTGCCATTTTTTTTCGCTGCTTGGTGCTTGATGGCAACAGCTATGTTCGGTACCAAGGCGGATACGATTTTTTTTTTTTTGCTTCTGCCTTCTTGTTGTTTTTAGTTTGGTCGCCCTATACCACTTGACAGCTAATGAACGGTGTATTATTATCTTGCTTTGGCAGGATCATTTTTAGTGAAGTATCCAAGGATTTGTCGGATTAATTTATTAAGTCTTGAATGGAGCCAACAAGAAGCTGTTCTGTGTTCTCTGTGTTTTCTTCTGTTCTTTGTCTGCTTTGCGTTATTTTTAATATTTCTTTTTTTTCTAGCATTACCGCTTAACAAGGATAACGCATGAATGTCATTTATTCTGCAGCTTATCCTTGTTTTGTGCTTTTTAAATATTTTCAAAGCCAAGAAATCATTGCATGCTTTTTTTTCTTTAATAAGCTGCTTAGTTAAAAATATAATGTCCTTGATTTATAGAGTGTATCACCAAGAGGTGCAGTATTTACTTTTTAATTAAAACAAACTATTGTTTGGACATCTCTTGAATTTTTATTGGATTACAAAGAAAATTCATGAAAATTATTTATGAAATACACTACCTTTCAAAACTGTTAAGTAACCAGCTCTAAAATAATACGCCTTCAGCTCCTCTTGATGCACACACATTATAAAAAATTATTTGGCTGCATTGTTGACGTGATAACGTGGGATCTGATGTGATAGCTTATGTGATGCTTACTTACTTACTTACTTATCTGGCACTTACAACCGTTGGTCGGTTTTGGCCTCATATAAGAAATTGCGCCAGTCATTTCTATTTTGCGCTTGCTGGCGCCAGTTGGAAACACCAAGTGCAGTCAGGTTACCCAACACTTGATCCTTCCAACGAAGATGTGGGCATCCTCTTCTGCGTTGACTGCCACCGGGCACCGAATCAAATATTTTTTTCGCTGGAGCGTCGTTTTCCATTCGCTCAACATGACCTAGCCAGCGGTACCGCTCGATTGTAATGCGCTTCACTATGTCGATGTCAGCGTACAGCTCATATAGCTCGCGCTTCCATCGAATTCGGTACTCGCCATTGACGCAAATTGAACCAAAGATCTTACGAAGGATTTTTCTGTCGAAGGCTCCCAAAGTCTTTTCATCAGAACTGCTCAACATTCAGGTTTGTGTTGCATATAATAGGACGGGCATGATTAGTGACTTATAGAGCGTGAGTTTTGTTCGTCGAGAGAGGGTTCTGCTTCTTCATTGCCTACTCAACCCAAAGTGACACCTGTTGGCAAGAGTTATCCTTCGTTTTATCTTAATACTGACATCGTTAAAGAGTTTATGCTGGATCCCAGGTAGACGGAGTCCTTAACAATCTCAAAGGAGATGTTGTCAACAGTGACGTGGTTACCAAGACGCTGGGACTGTTTGTTTGTTGACACTAGATATTTCGTCTTATCTGCGTTCACTGTAAGACCCATTCGACTCGACTTTTTCGCTAATCTGGAGAATGCTGCACTGACTTCGCGCGTATTATGGCCAATGATATCGATATCATCAGCATACGCCAACAGCATAATACTTTAGTAGAGTATCGTGCCACTGCGTCTCAAATCAGCAGCTCGGCTGATTTTCTCCATCACCAGGTTGAAAAAGTCACACGATAAGGAATCACCTTGTCTGAAACCTCGTTTGGTATCGAATGGAGGAGTGAGATACTTCCCGATTTTAACTGTGCTACTAGTGTTGCTCAGTGTCATTCTGCAAAGACGGATGACCTTTGCAGGAATACCAAATTCAGACATGGTGGAATATAGATGATTCCTTATTGGACTGTCGAAGGCAACTTTGTAATCGACAAAAAGATGGTGTGTGTCGATTTGTTTTTCTAGGGTCTTCTCCAAGATTTGTCGTAGCGTAAATATCTGGTCTATGGTGAATTAGCCAGGTCTGAAGCCACACTGATAAGGTCCAATCAGCTGGTTTACGATGGGCTTCAGTCTTTCACATAATACACTCAACAGGACTTTATATGCGATATTAAGAAGGCTTATCCCCGGGTAGTTGGCGCAAATGGTGGGATCGCCTTTCTTGTTGATTGGGCGTTTGGAATCGTTTGGAATGCATTTTTCCGACCATATTCTGCATAGAAGCTCATGAATGCATTTAAATAGAGCTGCTTTGCCTGCACTTTTGAAGATCTCAACATGTAAGCCATAGGCTCCTGCGGCTTTGTTGTTTTTAAGCCGAGCTTTAGCTTTCAAGACTTCACGCAGCGGAACTTGAACGCTGTCGTCCACAATTGGGGTTTCAAGGATATCATCTCTATTGGCGGGATTGTTGTTGTCGTCACTATTCAGAAGCCTAGAGAAGTGTTTCCTTCACATCATCAGTGTACTCTGGATATCTGTCACTAGATTCCGGTTTTCATCCTTGTAGGAAGAGGCCACGGTCTTGAAACCATCGGCCAGATGTTTTATTTTTTCGAAAAATTTTCGGACCTCATTTCTGTCACCATGCATCTCAGTTTTCTTGCACTCACGCATTTCCGCTTCTCTTTTTTTTCGCCTGAAAATGCGTCTCTCTTTCCGCCTCTTCTTTTTGTATCGCTTCTTAGCAGCACGCATTACAACCGACTGCAGGGTGGCTTTGTAGGCGGCGTCTTTTTCTGCAGTGGCATTGCGACACTTTTGGTCGTACAACTGGTTTCGGCAAGAGCGGTGCTAGCCAATTACCTCTTCGGCAGCCGTACGCATAGAGTGGGAAATGTGATTCCACTGCGCACATATATCGTCGATGGGAGGAGTACTTTGTTGAAGCAGGAGTGAGAGTCGAATAGCGAACACTTCGGCTGTTCGTTTTGATTGCAGCTTTTCGACGTCTAGGTTTCTCTGCACCAGATTGCGCGCATTCTTGATTGCGCACAGACGTGTTCGAATCTTGGCTGTGACAAGATAAAGATCCGAGTCTGTATTGGCACCACGGATCATGCGTGCATCTAAAACACTAGAAGAGTGCCTTCCATCAATCAAAACGTGAGTAATTTGATTGCGCGTCTTTTGATCAGGAGGCGTTATTCCTATTCCTATTCTTTCTTTTTTTTCCAAATGTATCCATATGTTTATCTTTATTCTTATACTTGTCCTAGTAAAATTATTATCCTACTCCCTGTCCAATTTTGAATGCATCTCCACATTAGTGACTTTGTCCTTGTTTGAATCGCTTTCCCAATCCCTATGAAGTCCTCCCTAAGCCTTCTGTACCTATCTTTGTGCTTAACAGAATACTTAGTATGCCCAAAATGCAAATCCTTATTTCATTTCTTGTCCTTATACTTTTCTTTATTTTGTCCTAAGCATTGTTTTATGCATGTCCTCATCTTTGTCCTTATCCATGTCCCAATTTTCAAGATAGTTCTTTTCCTAATTCTCGTATGAGTTCTTGTCCACATCCTTGATGAAGTCCATTCAATCTTCCAAATCTTTATCCAAATTCTTACTCTCATCCTATTTCTGATCTTTATACAAATCCTTGTCGCAATACTCATTTGAATTCTAATATTATTTTGATTTTGATTTTTTTTTCCTTTTTGTTTTTTTTTTTTTCTATTGCATTTTGTGCATTAAGGTTACTTTAAATAGTTCCATGAGTGTCCTGAGACTTTTACAATGTGGCCTAAAATCTTAGCTTTACTGTCGTTTCATAAAATTTTTTGTAGCACGAATAGTCACGGAGTTATAATTCCATGCAACGTTTTTTAATTATTAAGCAAGTAATATTTCCATGCAACAATACTCCATTTTTGTTGCATAAACTGGTACCTAGTCTACGTGATGACGTCATAATTTATTTCTTATTTCTGATGAAAACAAATTTGAGCTTTAGGCCAAGTTTGTTGACAACAACCAACAACAACAACAACAACTGCTCTGTATAGAGCGAATCACACAGCTTGACTATACAGACTGTATATATTATTATTATTATTTTATTGAGATGCTAAGCCCTAAGGCTTTATAGCATTTTAAAAATTCAACAATTTGTTTGATTAACTTAAACACTATACAATTCATTATACATTTAATTATTAATTTAAAGGATTTCAGATATAATATACATAGTAAAAATGATGTAAGGTTGTATATATTCCGGATCAACATCTTGATATTAAAAGATCAATTGATTAGAGCAGTGCTCACATATGTGAGGCTGATAACCTAGTTCTATAATGTGTGTAGGAACAGGGATTAGAGCAAAGCTCACATATGCAAGGGTAGACGGACGGGGTCTACCTCCGGCATATGCCATGCGAGACGGACGTGGTCTCGCTCTGGATAATCATGTTTAAAATAAATCAGCTTGATGGTATTGCCAAACATAGCCAGGAGAATATAAAGTATTCTTGGGAGAGCATAATCCAAATCAACCTCGGTACTGGAGATAATCTAGAATTTTAAGTTTAATTGAGTATATGGATTCATTTAAAGAGATTACATCTGAAACAAAATTAAAGTCACCACAAGCACTCTTCAGCGGTTCATTTTGCAAGTAGTTTGTTCTACAAAAGTTCATGTAAAGTAATTCAAAAGATCTTCTAGGACGAATAGGAATATTACAATAAATTTTACTTAATAAATATGGACTGTCAACATATCCATGCAGAAGTTTAACAATCCAGCTTACATTAAGCATAGTTCTGCGATTTTTTAAAGTAGGAAGATTTAATAGCTGTAATCGATATTCATAAGGTGGAAGATGAAAGTCAGTTCTGCAGTATAAATTGCTTAACCCTAGAATACTAAACATAGCCTGTGAGGCGAAGCAATTTTTTGTTTTGTTTACCTCAGATCCAAATATGTGGCCTGCAAAAAAGCCTTTAGTATATGTAATGTATTTTAAAAAATGAATTGTTTTTGTTAATTTTTTTTACTTAATATGTAATAAACATGTTTTTGTCTTTGTTTTAATATATTTTTATTTTTTTTAAAGTAAAATATGGATTTTATATAAAAATCGCCTCCCAGGCGAAGTTTAGCATTAGAGGACTAAAAAATATGTTTAGTATTCTAGGGTTAAGCAGAACAGAAGAAATTTTTTCTGAACTGATTCAATGTCGTCAATGTAACAACAATATCGTGGACACCATATAATTGAGGCATATTCTAAGATAGGCCGCACTAGTGAAGTGAACAAAGATTTCGTAATTAGGGGATCATTAAACTCTTTTGCCCATCGTTTGATAAATCCTAGGGTACTATTTGCTCTATTTATTATTTTAGTTATATGAATATGAAAGCGAAGTTTACGATCCATGGTAACTCCAAGATCATGGAAACTATCTAGAGATTCTAGTGTATAGTCGCAGATTTTGTACGTGCTTCTAAGCCATGGCTTACGCGAGAAGGTCATGTGCTTACATTTTTTCATATTGAGATTCATATGATTTATTTTGCACCAGTTATAAAGATTATTGATGACAATTTGTAAGAATTTGGCATCATTTTCATTTTTGTAAGAAAGAAATAGTTTGACGTCGTCAGCGTACATCAAGACGTTAGAATGCAATATTATAGTTGGCAAATCATTTATGAAAAGTAGAAAGAGAAGAGGCCCGATGTGACTCCCTTGGGGCACTCCTGAGGTAACCGGGAACTCGTAAGATTTCACGAGTTTAAATAAAACAGATTGAGTTCTATTACTGAGATACGATTCAATCCACCTCACCAGCTGTATGGGAAATCCGATAAGAGATAATTTTAAACCTAAGAGTTTGTGATTTACAACATCAAAAGCTTTACTAAAATCCGTATAGATGACATCTGTCTGAAGAACTTTTCCAAAATTCTCTATGGTCTTAGATGTAAATTCAAGTAGGTTAGTGACAGTCGATTTTCCAGAAAGAAATCCATGTTGACATGGAGACATCAAAGACTTTACACTATGTGATAATTGTGATGTAACAATTGCCTCAAAAAGTTTGGGCAAAGAACTTAATTTAGCAATTCCACGATATATTGTACTAAATACAATATACTACATATCACGTTATCATTCCTTGCAACAAATTTGAAGTTTCGTTGCGTAGGTAGCTCCGCGGCCCTATGTCGCCTTCAATTTTTTTTTTTTTAATATTGTCTTTTCTTTGACTTTAGAGTCATTTCATTAGTTTTATCATAGCACTTATACTCCTTGAGTAACAATTCCATGCAACGCCGATGCATTTTGAAAAAATACTTTTTTCAACTTTTTTGGTCACATGCGCGGTTGATCACAACAAAAAAACATTTGTTGTCCTATTTCCTCTACATTTTTTTGTGTGAAATATGGGCTATACAGGTTTTTAAACACAATTTTACAAGTATTTATCAGCACTTGAGGCGTTAATATTTAAAATATTTCAAACACAACTACTTCACAGAAATATTTGCACCAACATTTCCACAAGAACTTTTCTTAATAATAAAAGCAAAATATTTAAATTTTAATCTCAGTTTCAAAAGTTCAAAAGTTCAGTCAGCAGATAACAATAAAATGTCTTTAAACAGAGTGCACAACGAATAAATAACAATTAGTTCAAATTTCAAATTGACTTAGGAATTTACTTCAGCTCAGGAATATCCTTTTTCGCCTTGCAAATAAATTCCAGTTTATTGCTAGCATGCCAAAAAATCTGCTCTTCAACCATCTTCAATGGCTTTGTTTAAAGCTATACCATATATATTACCATCAAGAAATAAATATTGCAAACACATCTATTATCATTCAAGGATAATAGCTGAAAAGGAAATTAAAATGAAATAAAATACACAATGTTACTCAGCTGAGCAGAAGTATAAGAAGAGAGCAGATTTACAATTGAGGTCGCAGTGCACATTAAGGCCAAGTTAAACAGATACCAGCACATCTTCATGATCTCACGACCAAGTCCTGCTTGACACAAAAATACAAAAGCACAACTACAAAGATAACAGCTAATGTAGCACAACAGCAACAAGCTTTGGCAGAGCAAGCAACAACAAGCATTGGCTTAAAGCCCGCATTCTATTTGTCAAATAAGCACGTATGTATGCACACGTGCTAGTGTCAGTATTTTAACTGGAATTGTGGTATTGAGCGGCATGTAGTTTTAAAAAACAATACCTTCAGAATATGCTTTCAAATTCTCACCTCATCCCATTCATCGGTCCAGAGTTCCTTCAGTTTTAGCCACTCAATAGTATCCATAAGAAATTTAACATACTTAATATTTCATTAAAGCAATTCACAGGATCGTTTTTGTCGTATTGAGCTTAAAATTCTACATTCAGTTGAAAGACAATTGTCCAAAAATTTTTAAAAAATCAAAAAATTTAAATATATGAAAAAAATTCTTGTATGATACATTTTCAATTATTTTGGCTTGACAAAGTTACGTTTTTCCTGGAAGGTTTGTAATAAAATTGAAAAAGTCGTTTTTTCAAAATGCAACGGCGTTGCATGGAATTTTTGCCCACTGAATATAGATCCTATGATAAAAATTATGGTACGAACATAGAGATTAATTCCTCGACCACTTGACAAAAATAAAAAAATTAATGCCGTCATCAGGACCCGTATAGAACCGCTAAAGCAACGAAACTGCAAGTTCGTTGCATAGAAATATTACTTGCTGAGTAAATGCCCGACTATAACAAATATTGTACGCCAGTAAAGGCTGATTCTTTGCATTCAGAATGAAAATAGACAAAAAATTAATGCCTTCTTAAGGCAGCTCCAATATTGAAAACATAACAATTATGCAATAGCCTTGCATAAAAGTATTACTCGGTGAGTGATGCCAAAGTAGTTATTATAATAAAAATAAAAAAATTCTTTGCGCACAAATAAGTACAAGTAACAAAAAAAATTTTCCAATGTAACGACGTGTAGGTAACAGGTTATGCAACAAAAATTCAATTTTGTTGCATGGAATTATTAGTCGCTTAGTATAGGTGCTAAACGTAAATTTTGCTTTACAACTGGTCTGGTTTTTGATATCAATTATGAAAGCTCCATGACACCGCGTAGGCAAAAGTTTTATGCATCGAAAGTTTGACAAAAAATACAAAAATGTTGCATGGAATTATAACTCGGTGACTAAAGGCTTCACGGTAAATTTTATGAAATGATGATTAAGGATAGTTCTATGGCCTCCTAATAAAAATAACCAAAAAAAATTAAAAACCTCATAAGGCCTCTCTGCTTGAAGTAACGTAAATGCATCATTGTTGTATGGTCTTCTTGCTTGGAAACTCTCCACCTAAGCACCACAGAACTAATGATTCTTTAGCCTCTTGAAAAAATATGGACAGGAAAGAAACAAAACCAAGACAAATGCAAAATAGAAGCAAGAGCAAAATAAATAGTAAAAGCAAAAAGCAAAATCACGAGCAAAAGCAAAAGCAAACGCAAAATTATAAGCAAAATCAGAAGCTAAAGCTTAAGCAACAGCAAGAGCAAAAATGCAAGTAAAATCAAAAGCTGAAGCAAAACCAAAATCAAAGCAAAAGCAAAGCAAGAACAAAGGCAAAAGTAAAAGAAAAAGCAAAAGCAGAAGCGAGAGCAAGAGCAAGAGCAAGCATTAAAGCAAGAGTAAGAGCAAAATTAAAATCAAAATCAAAGTCAAAACCAAAATAAAAATCAAAATCAAAATCAAAATCAAAAATCAAAATCGAAATTGAAATCAAAATCAAAAACAAAATCAAAATCAAAACCAAAACCAAAATCAAAATCAAAATCAAAATCAAAATCAAAATCGAAATCAAAATCAAAATCGAAATCAAAATCAAAATCAAAATCAAAATCAAAATCAAAATCAAAATCAAAATCAAAATCAAATCAAAATCAAAATCAAAATCAAAATTAAAATCACAATCAAAATCAAAATCAAAATCAAAATCAAACTCAAAAAAAAAAAGTAAAAGCACAAGCAAAAGCAAAATCAAAATCAAAATCAAAATCAAAATCAAAATCAAAATCAAAATCAAAATCAAAATCAAAATCAAAATCAAAATCAAAATCAAAATCAAAATCAAAATCAAAATCAAAATCAAAATCAAAATCAAAATCAAAATTAAAACCAAAATCAAAATCAAAATCAAAATCAAAAGCAAAAGAAAAATCAAAAGCAAGATCAAGAGCAAAAGCAAAATCAAAATCAAAATCAAAATCAAAATCAAAATCAAATTTAAAATCAAAATCAAAATCAAAATGAAAGCAAAGTCAAAATCAAACTCAAAAGCCAAATCAAAATCAAAATCAAAATCAAAATCAAAATCAAAATCAAAATCAAAATCAAAATCAAAATCAAAATCAAAATCAAAATCAAAATCAAAATCAAAATCAAAATCAAAATCAAAATCAAAATCAAAATCAAAATCAAAATCAAAATCAAAATCAAAATCAAAATCAAAATCAAAATCAAAATCAAAATCAAAATCAAAATCAAAATCAAAATCAAAATCAAAATCAAAATCAAAATCAAAATCAAAATCAATATCAAAATCAAAATCAAAATCAAAATCAAAATCAAAATCAAAATCAAAATCAAAATCAAAATCAAAATCAAAATCAAAATCAAAATTCAAATCAAAATCAAAATCAAAATCAAAATCAAAATCAAAATCAAAATCAAAATCAAAATCAAAATCAAAATCAAAATCAAAATCAAAATCAAAATCAAAATTAAAATCAAAATCAAAATCAAAATCAAAATTAAAATTAAAATTAAAATCAAAATCAAAATCAAAACCAAAATCAAAATCAAAATCAAAATCAAAATCAAAATCAAAATCAACATCAAATCAAAATCAAAATCAAAATCAAAATCAAAATCAAATTAAAAATCAAAATTAAAATTAAAATTAAAATTAAAATTAAAATTAAAATTAAAATTAAAATTAAAATTAAAATTAAAATTAAAATTAAAATTAAAATTCAAATTAAAATTAAAATTAAAATTAAAATTAAAATTCAAAAGCTGAAGCAAAAGCAAACAAAGAACCAAAAGCAAAAGCAAAAGAAAAAATAAGAGCAAATGCAAAAGCAAAATTAAAGGCAAAAGCAAAATCAAACCCAAAAGCAAAATCAAAATCAAAATCAAAATCAAAATCAAAAGCAAAGACAAAAGCAAAATTAAAACACAAACAAAAACAAAATAAAGATAGTGAAACAGACTGGGACTTATCCTAGGACAAAGAAGGATAAGAAAAAGTATTTGGATAAGAATTGAGATTGATGTAGACAGGGATTAAGATACGGATTTGGAAGACGGGTAGGACTATTATTCGGACAAGAATTTAAAAAAGATAAGGTCAACTATAACGACGTGAATTTATACAAGGATTAAGGCAAGGGTGCTAACCATGTTGAAAAGAAGATAAGGAAAAGGATAAGGATAAGAAATTGAACAAGGATTCAAATAATGATTGAATAATGATTCAAATAATGAAAATGAAAAGGATAAGAAGAAGGATAAAGACAATAATATGGTCAAAGATTTAGACAAGGAATTAGACAAGTTATAGAATTAAGATTTAGACAAGGATAAGTACAATTATTATTACAAGGATTAAGACAAAGATTTGTACAAGTATTAGGACGAAACCTGTGGGCAGGACTGGTATAATTATTGAGACAAGTATATGGACGCAGATTCTGACAAGGAATAGCACAAGAAATAGGACAAGGATTAAGACAAAAAATAGGACAATCATTAGGACAAGAATTAAAAGCACGTTTAGACCAGAATAAGGACAAGGATTAAGGCAACGGTGATGATTTGAAGAATTATAACAAAGACTAGGATAAGTAGTTGGACAAGGATTAAGATAAAGATTTGGACAAGGCTTAGGACAATAAATTAAACAAAGGTTAGGACAAGAGCTAGGACAAGATAAAAGGAAATGGATTAGGATAGGTTCAGTTTAGGATAAGATTAGAGACAAGGAGAAGGATATGAATTAAAATAACGACTAGAATAAGGATTCGTTGTTACGTCAAAGTATCTATCAGCTGCATCCTCTTTAGGAGTAAATATAACCTTGGCGTGCCTAATTAATGAATAGAAGATGATATAATATACTATAAAGTACGTCGCCTGATGGGTAGGTTATATAGAGTCTGATATTATGGTTATGATATGATAGTGTAGTATAATGAATAGTATTGTATGTTGGGTGTGTCATGCTAAATTTTATGTTAGTTATTATACTGTTGGGTGTCATTATCGTAGATGGATATCGTGTGATAGTCATGGTATGACACGTATGGTAAGATGGATAGGGTATGGTGAATATAATAAGATGGTTATGATATTATGGTTATGTTATGATGGTTATAATATGATGGTTATGTTATGATAGCATACTATGATGAGAGTAACAATATTAATAGTTCTGTATGATATGTATCACAGAATTAGTACAATATAATGGATATAATTTGATTGTTGTGATGATAAGTGTGGAATTGTGGATATCATAAGATGGATATTATATGATAGGTAAGGTATGATTATGGGTATGGTATGGAATGTTTGATAAAATGAGTACGATAAAATGAGCATGTTGGATGTGGTATGAAAAGTGTTGTAAAATTTGTAACTCATGATGAGTTTCTAATAATGGATAAGATTGAATGTGATATGATGAGTGTGTTATAATGATGAGTTCGGTTGGGTGCTTATATGCGTATGGTAATGCTTATTGCTATGACTTATTGTTAAAATAAATGTTTTGTTCTTTTAATGCGTATAAATTTTTATGTGTTTGAATTTTTTAAGATGCTATTCTATGGTTTTCAATCACTTTAAAGGTTAAGAAATTTTTTACCACTCATCATAACTCATCATAACTTCACTTTTTTGCGTAGAAGTGTTACCTCTTATCTTATTTAAAGAACACACAAACTTTTTTCAAGGGTCACGAGCTGCCAAGAAGAATATCGCAGAAGTCGGCCACATGAGAAGACCACGTTAAAAATGGTGAAGAAAATCCCACAAAATGGTATTGGACGAGCATCGACAGAAACTGCACGAGATAGCAACCATCATAGGAATTTCAAAAAGAGCTTTACATCGCATATTGACTGAAAATTTGAACATGAGAAAGCTGTACGCATGATGATATTACTTACAATGGAACAAATACAGTGTCGTGAGGATTTTTTCAATCGAGTGTTTGACGAAGTTTCACGGAAATAAAGCAGAGTTTATGCATTAATTCATAAACATGGATGAAACATGGATCCATCACTTAACACCTCAGACGAAGTTACAATCAAATCATTCAACTGAAAGGGCAGATTCAGCTTCAAAAAAGGCGAAGACAATTTCATCTGCCACCAAGGTCATGGCGTCAGTTTTTTGGGATGCGCGTGGGATAATTTTCATTGATTATCTTCAGAAAGAAAAACAATCAACGGCGAGTATGATGCGAAGTTATTGCAGCGTTTGTGTGGCAAAGTCAAAAAATAACGGCCGCAATTGACGAAATAGAAACTTGTTTCATCAAGACAAAGCACCAGTTCAGACATCCGTTTCTCTTCATGGCCAAAATCACTGAGTTAAAGCGCCAAATATGCTATGTATATGTATATAGACCACTCGGATTATTTTCTATTTCCAAATTTGAAAAAAAAATAACTCGTTGGTTAGAGATTTGTCAACAACAAAGTGGTGGAGTCTGCAGTTGACGGCTATTTTGAGCAGCTCGACGGTTCCCACAATAAACAGGGTTTCGAAGTTTTTGAACATAGCTGATAAAACTATATATTGAGCTACAATGAGGCTATGTATTGATATAAGGATAATTTTTTCCCCAATTTTATTTTTTTTTTTTTTTTTCAGGACTATATGGGACTGCCCTTGAAATTTTGCTCTTTCAATTGAAAATTCAATTGGAAATTTTTTAATTTAATTTAACGCTTTTTTAGTAACTATTTTGAATAAATAAAAAAGTAATTGAACTTATCATATTTTGCATATTAATAGGAAATTCTATTGAAACTTTCGAAAGCTTGCACACTAACTTTCTAGTGCGATTAAAACAGTTTCCTACGTGGTCGCTTTGGCTGCTGAATACGTGCAGCCCGCTATCAAGTGCAATTAGCGGTGCTTTTGTTCCACTTTGTGTGGTTAGGAGAGTATGTGTGTGTGTGCGTTTCCGTTTGTGTGTGTGTAACTGTGTTTGCTTGTATTGTAATTGCATTAGTTTCTAATTAGCAGAAAAAGCAACTCTGTCCTTCATTGTTAGTTCAATTGCAATAAAACAACAAATACACAACAATTCTACAACAAATTGCAACAAAATATAAAATGAAAAGAGAAACAAAAACTACCTAACGTGCTCTAAATTATTATTGCCATAACGTGATTTTCAATTATTGTAAATGTTGTCTGGTTTAAACACAGCTGGTCAATGCTATAGAGAGAAAAAAAAATACAAAAAAATAATATAGCAACTTTTCTAGGAACTCAGACGCGATATTCGCAAGCATACAACATTAAGAGAAACACAAAAGAATAAAGTAATATTTTTTCTATTTTGGTTGTTAGTACTTAACGAGTACTTTATGCGTTAAATAAAGGATGTATATGATATGACAATAAAGTGAGTATGAAAAGAAAAACTCATAAATGCAAAAAAGAAATCTGAAGGATTTCCTTCATTCTTCAAAATGAGTATGATGATTTAACGAACGATCCATATATCATTTGTGGCCTATTTGGCAATCTCTTCAATGAATTTTTTTTTTGTTTAGATTAATTTTGTTCTTATGAAGGATTTATGAATATTGTACCCAAGATCTCTTTGGCGTATATTTTCTTTTCCTCTGCATACATTTAAGGCACAATGTCTCTTATGATTTAATATCCTTTTCTTTTGTTTATATTTAAAGTACAATGAAGCAATCAGTAAAGGTTTTTGAGCTAGTTCTGATGGAATTCCTGTGGTAGTATATATTCCATGCGGCTCACAATGCATTAAATGGGAACAAAATACAAAATATTTCACAAAACAAAAGTTAATGGTTCAGCGGAATTTTGTAAATACTTTTTTTAATAAAATTATGCGAGATTTTTAAACTGATGTATAACCGAATACTGAAATTTTTAAGCATTACCTGAGCATTATCCACAATCCCAACTAGTGCTCTGAATGTCATGCTTCACCTTTTCCTCTTGATATCTTTGCCAGAGAATATACTAACATAGCAGCCCACAGACTAAGAGAATCTGGAAATTGAATAGGTAATAGCTGCGGTTACACAATAATTCTGTACTCATCTGTCATCGATAAAACAGATTACTGTATGCCTCGTTTATATATCAAAAAAAACTACAAAGTTCTCATCCCATCACGGCGAAACTGGGTTAACGAAACCCCCCTTAAAACTACGGGCACTAAAATATTTACAAATGGATGGTCCAAGCTTCAAGAACAAGTAGGGAGAGGTGTTTACTACCAGGATATTGAAATCGAAGCCTGCTTTAGACTTTCAAATTATTGTAGTGTCTACAAAGCGGAGATGATGGCTATTCACGAAACCGCTAAGATTCTAAGTCAAAAATACCTTAGGACAAAGAGTATTTTCATCTTTTCAGATAGTCAAGCTAACCTTTAGGAGCTGAACTCACATATTGACAACTCCAAAACTCTCACTGAGTGCCGCAATTCTCTTAACATGGCTAGGTGTTTCAGGATCCACCTCATATGGGTACTGGACATAAGGATATCAAGGGCAATAATTTGGCTGAGGAATTAGCAAGGAAGGATACGACCTCTAATACACTCTTAAATGAGGACTTTTCGCCCCGGGTGAAACCATTTTAGGGTTGACACCGTCCGGGTATTTTGTTTTTTTTTTTTTTTGATTTTGATAGGAATAAAATCGTTGAAATAATTAAATTGTATACTCAGTTGATGCTCAATGCCTTTTAAACTCCACAAATTACTTTACTTTTCTCTGCTTTCTTTTCATCTGGGCTGATGTTTTAAAAGAAACTGACGCAACACAAATTTACCTGCAAAAAAAGGATTGACTCTTGCAAAAGTTTTGATTCAAAGAAATGGTCTTGTCTAATATCCGCAGGATGAACGAAGCAATATACACTAGAGCCTCGAGTTGCGTCGATACAATATTCTGAATGTACAGTACATTATATTTAACAAAAATGAAATTGTTTTTCTCTTATATTATATGAACCGAAGAGACTGTGTTTTTTGCTTTTTTTTTATGAAATTTTAAGAATATTGAAGTTTGTTATATTTTTAAAACGTTAAACGTCTGTCCCGTACAAATCTTGGAATCCATTTTTAACCAACTTCCCGCTAGAGTTTTGAAACTTAAAATGGAGCTCAGAACTGGATGACAACACAATATTAACTTATTTTCAAGTCTGTACGTTTATTTGTTTGCCTAAAATGCGAATTTATTTGATACATATGTACATACATACATATTAAAAATCAAACAAAAAAATTAAAAGCTCATTGACATTTTAAAATTTCAAAAATTCACATCTGAAGTGAATTTATTACCTCCTAGCAAACATTACAACTCCTAAAAGACTCTTTTAAGGCTCATATAAATGAGTTTTTATCGTCATAATGCGCTCAAAAAATACTCTTTTATGAGTACATTTTCGTAGTTTGTGGGCTTCAAAATGTGATCCATAACAATGACTGCTTTATGTCTCACAATTAAGACTCTTTTAAGACTCACATTGAAGACTTTTTACAGACTCATAATAAAGACTCTTTTAGAACTCATATAAATTAGTCTTTTTGGACTCAAAATTAAGACTCTTTTAAGAGCCATATTTAACACTCTTTTTAAGAATCATGTAATGGAAGAGTTCATATGAAGAGTCTTTCAGAACTCATAGAAGTTATTATATTAACAGTCATAAGTCTCATGTTAAAGGCTCTTTAATGGCTTAAAAACTCTTTGTAAATAATAGTTTCTGACATTGGTATGATGTTAATAAAACCTCATGAATCCCTTTGCGCGAAATTATCGTATGTGCCATTTTTCAATTTTCTTAATAATATTAATAACAAAAATAAAAATATTTCCATATTTTGCCATTTATCGTACTCATAAAACACGCCTTAAAAAATATTCTTTTTGGGGTCTTATTTCTGAGCAATCATTTTACCGTCATATCAAAGACTCCTTTATGAGTCCTCTTATTGTGTACTGATAAAATACGCATAAGAAATACTCTTTTTAGAGTCTTCTTTTTTTTTTTTGAGACACTCAGAAAATGTTTGCAGTGCTCATTTAGAAAATATTTTTGTGTGAGTTTTGTAGCTCAGAGGGTAAAGCGAGCCTCGACAAAGTTGAAGAGTTTTTTTTTTTATGAAACATATTTAAATTTAAAGAAATTCACCACAGAAGGTGAAAAAAAAAATGTAAAAAATAGTTTGATTTATTGCTATTTATATGATATCTTTAAATGGGCTCTGCAGCTCAGATCACACGGCGATTACTTTATAAGTAATCGTGAGGTTGAGTTTTGGAGCCTCTATAGTGTCAATGAAGTTCTTCAGAAAATTTTTAACATACCACGTTTTTAAAACGAACTCTGTTTAAGAAAGTATAAAATAATTTCTGCTAGAGTGGGGCTTTTAGATCTCATAAAAAAGTGAGGCGCATGCTATATTAGAAGTTAAGAAAACCTTGGTTAAGAAAGCATTTGTCCACTAACATATTAAAATTTCTAATTGCTAACGAATAATTTCTCAATAATTCATCAAAGAAAAATTTTTAACAAAAACCTTGATAACTTCGATAACATTAAAATTGAAGAATTTTGAAACCCAAGTAGAACTTACTGGACTGAACGCAATAGATGCCTAACTTAAATGGGCAGCTGTGCAAATTTGAATCTGCCATCCATGCAAGGACTTCTATCCTGACAGCCAAGGGACCTGAGTTAAGAAATCATTTGTTTACTAACGTACTTGAATTGTTAATAACATTCTTTATAATACTCTATAGCATGTGGGGGTTTTGTAGGGGTGACAACACTGGTTACGGACCCGGGTGTCACCAAGCCTAAGAACTCCACTGGCACTTCCTCTGCGAATGCCCAGCACTTACAAAAAGAAGAATGGCAACTCTGGGACATCCCTTCCTAAATGAACTTACTGATGTCTTATGCCTGGAAATCAAGCAAATCCTAAAGTTCATTATCCGTTCGAACTGGTTTGCTGAGGAGGGAAATCTCTCATAGGTTCAAAAGACATTATGTGGTATCACAACGGGCCTGTCGTCTATCGGCTCAGCCACCTCAACCTAACCTAACCTAACCTACGGCCAAGTGTGTTAATGAAGAAAGCAACTAACAAATAATTTAGTCTAGTAAGTCAATTTATATCATTTCGCACACAGCCTTAGTCTCAATAGGAAGTATACAAGTTGAGTGTTGCTAACGTAAGTATTATTTGTATTTAAATCTACCTCTTGTGTTATGACTAATCGAAATTGCTGTGTCCTTTTCATTATGTTTTGTATGGTTTAGAAAATCAAGAATAAATTTTCTAAACAGAATTCATTCACAATTCATTCAGCTGTGTTCATTCAACAAAAAAAAAAAATACAAACATCCATCTGTACATAAAAAAATCCCTTATAAGCTATTAACTTGAATTATTTTAAATAGTTATAAAAAGCTAATTCACACACGAGGCATTTTTATTCAAAAACTAATTGAAAATATAATTAAATAAAAAACCATTTCATCGGTCCAACGCTCAGCAATGAATAAATTTCCACATGGGCAGCAAACAATTGAAGCGTGCTAAGTTAAAACTTGCCAACTATGGCTGACAGCGTAGTAGAAATAATAAAAATGACAACAACAGCAACTATGTAAATTGTCACAATAACACAGCAACAACGGCAGCAGCAAAAGAAGAAATAACAACAACAACAACAACAACAACAAATATGCCAATTTCTAATAGCAAAACTATGTGAATTATTCATTAAACAACGTTCGTGGCAGCAACAGCAAGAGTGACGAAAATAGGAATGTGTGGGGGGTTGGTATGTTTGGGTGTGTGACAGGAATTAGGGTGTGCTGCGGCACCACAAAGCGTGGCATGGCAAATGCAACAAATGCGACCGCAAATAACGACAACATTTTTGAAATAGATGGCGTTGCTGCTGTCACCGCAATCTATGAAAACAAGATAGATAACAAAAAAAAATTTTGCGATAAATTATGACAAGCCAGGAGCAGCACAAAAAAACAACATAAAACTACGAAAAAAAAATAGTGCTAATGTTTACAAGCACGTTCAAGTTTCGATACGAATAAAATCGAAATGGAGAAGCACATAAGCAAAAAAAAAAAACAAAACCAAGATAAAATAATAAATGAACTGCTAGTTTGTGTTTTAACTGCAGTGCCTACAGATATGCTTTAAATTAAAAATTCCTCTCAATGCAAAATATACATTTTTTTTGTTTCGTTGGCATTTTTAATCGTTTCATTTCACTTCAATTAATTTTAATTTTGTTTAATGGTCTGTAAACATTTTCAAAAATTTTAAAAAAATATTTAAAATAAAAAAATCAAAAGAGTTAATTCTGAATGCAGAGCTTTTTGTTTACGTTTACTATTAAATCCACCGAATGGGTCAAAAAGCGCAAATTTCAGCTGGTAAGGCCTTGTTAACATAATAATAAAAACAAAAGTTAAATTTAAAATTAACTAAATATATAAATGAAACTTAAATAAAAAAACAATAAAAATTTTAAATAAAACTTATGAAAATAAAAATAAACACCTGAAATACAACAAATAAAAATAACACGAATAAATAAATAAAAATAAGAATAAATGTAAAAATAAAAAAAGTAAAAATAAAAATAAAAACTTACATTGATAAATTTACAGAACTATAAAAACAAACAAAAAATACAAAAAATAAAATGCATTTATACAAATACTACTATGAGTTTATATAAAAAACAAATAAAAATTGAATAGAAATAAAATTAAAAATAAATATAAAAATCAATATGATATAAAAATAAAATAGATACAAATACAAATAAAAATAAACACACATAAACATAAACATAAACATAAACATAAACATAAACATAAACATAAACATAAACATAAACATAAACATAAACATAAACATAAACATAAACATAAACATAAACATAAACATAAACATAAACATAAACAAACATAAACAGAAACATAAACATAAACATAAACATAAACATAAACATAAACATAAACATAAACATAAACATAAACATAAACATAAACATAAACATAAACATAAACATAAACATAAACATAAACATAAACATAAACAAACATAAACATAAACATAAACATAAACATAAACATAAACATAAACATAAACATAAACATAAACATAAACATAAACATAAACATAAACATAAACATAAACATAAACATAAACATAAACATAAACATAAACATAAACATAAACATAAACATAAACATAAACATAAACATAAACATAAACATAAACATAAACATAAACATAAACATAAACATAAACATAAACATAAACAAACATAAACATAACATAAACAAACATAAACAAACATAAACATAAACATAAACATAAACATAAACATAAACATAAACATAAACATAAACATAAACATAAACATAAACATAAACATAAACAAACATAAACATAAACATAAACATAAACATAAACATAAACATAAACAAACATAAACATAAACAAACATAAACATAAACATAAACATAAACAAACATAAACATAAACATAAACATAAACATAAACATAAACATAAACATAAACATAAACATAAACATAAACATAAACATAAACATAAACATAAACATAAACATAAACAAACATAAACATAAACAAACATAAACATAAACATAACCATAAACAAACATGAACATAAACATAAACATAAACATAAACTTAAACAAACATAAACATAAACATAAACATACACATAAACATAAACATTAACCTAAACATAAACATAAACATAAACATAAACATAAACATAAACATAAACATAAACATAAACATAAACATAAACATAAACATAAACATAAACATAAACATAAACATAAACATAAACATAAACATAAACATAAACATAAACATAAACATAAACATAAACATAAACATAAACATAAACATAAACATAAACATAAACATAAACATAAACATAAACATAAACATAAACATAAACGTAAACATAAACATAAACATAAACATAAACATAAACATAAACATAAACATAAACATAAACATAAACATAAACATAAACATAAACATAAACATAAACATAAACATAAACATAAACATACACATAAACATAAACATAAACATAAACATAAAATATAAGAAATAAATATAAATAAAAATAATAAGAAATATGCACGAAAATAAAAAGAAAAATAAGATTTAAATCAACAATAAAAAATGTAAATATAAATAAAAAACTAAAGAAAACAAAATAAACCTAGGAATGTAAATAAAAATCGATTTAAAAGAATAAAAAATAAAATCAAAATTAAGAAAAGCATAAAACAAAAATAAATATTATATTCAAAATAATAATATTTGTAAAAACTATATTTAACAAAAAGATCACAGAGATACTGAAAACAAAAAATATTTATAAAAATAGAGCTAAAAAAATATTATCACAAAAAAGGTTAAAATTTAAATGAGAAATATTATAAAAATTAAAACAAAGCCACAAAACAAAAATAAAAAATATAACTAAAAAATGTTAAAATTTCTAAAAAAATTTATAAAATATAAACACCAAAAAATGTTCATCAGAATAAAATGAATATTTAAATAACACCAACAAAGAATAAAAAAAATTTGATTGAAAATGAAGAATATTTTAAAAAATAAAAAGCCAATAAACAAAATAATGAATTAAAAAATAGCAAAAAAATAAAAGAAATTAAAAATTAAAATGACAATAGCAAAACAAGTAACAAAAATAAAAATAAGAAATTAAAAATAATAATAAAAATAAAAATAAAAATATTAATAAAAATTACAATTAAAATAAAAATAAAAAACAACAAAAACAAAGATAAAAATAAAAATAAAACTAAAAACAAATATCAAAATTAAAATATATTTAAAACCAAAAATTAAAAATGTATATAATAATATGTATAGGAAATATAATAAGATATGTACATGAAAATAAAAAGAAAAATAAGAATTTAATTTACAATAAAAAAAGAAATAAAAAGAATTATAAACAATAAATTTAAATACAAATAAAAAGCAAAGAAAATTAAAAAAAAAATAAAAAAATCCAAATAATGGATAAAAAATAAAATCACAACTAAGAAAACCAAATAATATATATTATATTAAAAAATAATCACAACTAATAAAATCACAACTAACAAAACCAAATAAATAATAACAACAAATATTATTAAAAAATAATATAAATAAAAACTAACTTATTCACAAATTACAAGAAATCAAAATGAAGCTGAAAATAATTAATTAAAATAAAAATAGAAAAAATGTCTAACTTAAAATATACAACAAAAAAGGCTCAAATAAAATTAAGAAACTTATAAAAATTAAAATAAAAAATGTTCGCAATTTAAAATATTGAATAAAAGGTAAAGACGAATAATAGGAATAAGAAATTGAACATTTATTCATAATTTTGAATTTTTTAACATAACTTAATTGTTGTTTTATTATTTTTTAAGTTATCTTGTTTTTATTTTAATGTTTATAATGCTTCTCGATATTATTTGACTAAAATACAACAAAAAATAATAATAAGATAAAAATTTATAAAATAAAAATTTAAATAAAAATAAAAAGAATTAAATTAAAATTAAAAAAAAAATTATAAACAATTTTAAAAAAATAAAAAAAAAACAAAAATAATCAATATCAATAAAAGTGACAAACTACAAATAAGTATAAAAATATTAAATAAATAGAAATAAAAAATTAAATAAAAAATAAATACACTACTTTAAATAAAAAGGAAACTTAAACTAAAAATATAAAAAAATGTAAAAATTAAAACAAAACTAGTAAAAAAAGCAATGAAAAACAAAAGTAGTGAAAAATGTACATAAAAATAAAAGTCAAATAAACTATCTTTAAAAATAAAAATATGAATAAGAATAAAAAAAAACAAGAATTACAATTAATTTAAATTCAAAAAATAAACAATATGTTATATTAAAAAATAAATATTACGAAAAATAAAATTTAAAAAAAATAAAAAAAAATTACCAAACAATAAAAAGTAAATAAAAATACAAAAATAAAAATGTAGCAAGAACTAAAAATAATACAAAATAAAAAATATACTAAAAATAATTCAATATAAAAAAAAAATATGTACACCTAAACATTAAAATTCAAACAAAAAATTTAGTTTTAAATAAAAATAAAAATTAATAATAACAAGAACATAAATTAAACTATATACAAAAGTAAAAAATTAATATTTAAATATATACCAATATAAACAAAATAAAAAAAAAATTATGAAATAAATATAAAAAAAAAAATAAGAAATACGACCAAAAGAATAAAAATAAATATCAAAAACTATTAAACGAAATAACACAAAAATTAATATTAAAATATTCTTAAGACAAAAATGGCAATAAATAGAGCAAAAAATTATATACAAATTTTTTAAAATATTTTAAAATAACATATAAAAATAATAAATAAAAAACAAAAGAACAAAAATAAATACATATATACATATATAAAACAATTATATAAAAAAAAAATTAAAGATAAAGAAAAAACATTAAAATGCAAATATTTTTGTCAAATATCAGACAAAAATATCAATGAAAGTGAAAAACTTTTTAATATTCAAACAAAAAAATAAACATGATAAAACAAACAAGAAAATAAAAAAGTAAAAATTAAAACAATTATAAAAATAAAAATAAAAATAAAAATAAAAAAAAATTATATTTATATAAAATAAAATTAAAATTAAAAAACATAATAATAATTAAACTAATAATAATAATAAAAATTATAATAAAAATAATAATAAAAGTAATAATAATAATAAGAATAACAATAATAATAATAATAATAATAAAAATAATAATAATAATAATAATAATAGCAACAATAATAATAATAATAATAATAATAATAATAATAATAATAATAATAAAAATAAGAATGATGATAATAATAAAAATAAAAATAAAAATAAAAATAATAATAATAAAAATAATAATTATAATAATAATAATAATAACAATAATAATAATAATATTAATAATAATAAAAATAATAATGATTATAATAAAAATACAAATAAAAAAGTAATAAAAATAAAAATTAATAAAAATAATCAAAATAATAACAATAATTATAATAATAATAATAATAATAATCGTAATAATAATAATAACAATAATAATAATAATTATAATAATAATAATTATAATAATAATAATAATAATAACAATAATAATAATGATAATAATAAAAATAAAACTAAAAAAGTAATAAAAATAAAAATTAATAATAATAATAATAATAAAAACGATAATAATAATAATAATAATACTATTAATAATAATAATTATAATATAAATCTTATATATTAATACGCAAACATTAAATGTTGTCGTACACTTTTTCAATATTTATTATAGAATAAGGACAATGAAACGTATATCATTCGAAAGGTACTGCACCATAGATGTGCCGAATTATGTTAGATTTTAAATTGATGACCTTTAACCCAAAATATTAACGTTGAAAGTTTATATTAATTTTAGTTAGGATCTCAGAACTGGGAAGAGGTAGAATGAAGAATGAGGTATCGGATGAAAGGTTTGGCTGCAAAATATGATTGAATATTAGATTGGTGACTTTTGACCTAAAATATGAGCGGAAAAAGAGCATTTATTAAATAAAAGCTTAACCATAAGAGATGGAAAAACATGATATAAGAGAGAAATTTAGACATTCATAAGATGTGCAAAAAATACTTTGATATTTTTCACCATCGTTTACGGTTACCCTACAATATGCACTTTTTCATGTAACAAGTGTCAATATATATTGTGATGGTAGAATTACTTACAAATAGTAAATTTTGAAAAATTTCCGTTATTTTGACATCAAAATTATTGTGATATCTCAAAAACTATAATAGTTCTCAGTACAACGTTTTTTGTATGAAAATTCGTTGGTTGAGAAAAATAACGGTACACGAAAACTTTTTTGCTAATATTTTCCACGAATAGTATGTTAAAAAAATGTCCCGTTATTATGACACCAAAAGTATTGCGATATTTCGAACCCTGTAGATTTTTTCCATGCAATGCATTTCTTAAAGCAATGTCATTGCCTCAGAATGAAAAAAAAAAAAAACAATTGATATTATAAATTTTGATTTTGCAAGCAAATATCTCAGCCATTTTTCAATCGATTTTCATAAAATTTTCTTTGTCTGAAATTTTCATTAAATAACTTTGGAGAAATAAGAAAATATTTACCGTTGTCTCACCAATTCAATTTCTTATGTTGTTTTCAAAAAATACTCTAAAATATGCAATTTTTGCTCAAAAATTAGACCAGACATTCTTTTTTTTAATTTTTTTTTTTCTATTTTCTTCTCTCACACTCTTTCATATAACATATCATTTATTTGCAAAAGTTGCTTCATTTTTCACATAATTTAATTAAGTGTTTCTATCATCAAAAATCATGAGCTACCTACCCCCTATGATTTTTTTGATGGAAATTACATTTTTCATAATGTTTTTTTTTGAATTTTTTACAAAGTTCTACAGCTTAAAAAATAATTTCTGTGAAAAAATTTTGAAAATATTTCAAACCACTCCAAAGTTTTATACACAAATGTATGTTTTGAGGCATTTCCTTATCTGCTTTATATATTATATATATTATTATTATTATATCTTTATATAAATAGGCGTAGGTAGAACAATGAAGAACCATTTTCTACCGGGTCAACTGAATTTGATAATTTTTGTTTTTAAATCAATAAGAGTAGGGAGAAGGAGTGCACTGGATATCTATAGTGGCACATCCCATACAACCCAAATTTGGCATATCGAATAGCTTTAGGTATATCGAACAGGTCACACAGCCTTAAAAATCAGTATTCGGCCTCAAATCAATCGTACGTAGGGGCGTGGTACTTTTCAGCAGACAAAATTTTGGGTAAAACTTTCGAACTATAAGTCAAAAATCAATGAAACGGGGTTGGAAATTCCTATTTAGTCGTGTTCTTGAACTGAAAAATTTGAGCAAGCTTTAGACAAAGGGACGTGGCACCACCCATACAATTCAGAGTTTTTACATCGAATAGCTTCGGAAGTAAATGCCGTAAAACAATGGAACTCAATATGGAGTTCCCACTTGCTGATATCCTTCTACTTAAAAGTAGAATATGGGAAGAAGGGTACTGGGACGGGCATTGGACAAAGGGGTGTGGCACCGCATACAAAAGTCAAATTTTTGCTATTGAATAGCTTGAAAGTAAAAGTCACAGAACATGGAAACTCAGAGTGAAGTATTTTGTGAATTCCTGCTGGTGGTGCGTATGGTGCGGTATGAGTTCAGTTACGTTTGCACATGAGTGAAGAAAGATAAAAATGTTTTCAATAAAATTAAAAAAAAATCCTTTTTTAAATGGTCGAATTTAGACCAAAGGCAATACTAGTAAAAATAAAAAGGTAATAAAAATAAATAATTAAAATTATAAATGAAAAAAAATTAAAAATTAGAATAGATATATAATAAAAAATAAAACTGAAAATAAAAATAAAAATCTAAATGGAAATAAAAATCAAAATTAAAAAAATTAGAATTTAAATAAAATTTCTTTAAAAATATATTTAAAAATCATAATAAAATAAAAAAATACATATAAAAAAAAGACAGAATTAAATGAAAACAAAAAAAATAATGAAAGTAAAAATTAAAATATAATGAGAACGAGGATTTGAACACGGATTAGAGTGAGGATTTAGACAAGGATCGTGAAAATGG
Organism: Pherbina coryleti; assembly: GCA_943735915.1. Lineage (NCBI taxonomy): Eukaryota > Metazoa > Arthropoda > Insecta > Diptera > Sciomyzidae > Pherbina > Pherbina coryleti. The sequence goes on from OX030952.1 coordinate 19,802,544, forward strand.
ATTAGGACAAGGATCAGGGCAATGATTTAGAAAAGCCTACGACAAGAATAAGGGGCCAAGATTTGGACTAGGATTGGGACAAATATTTGGCAAAAGCTTAGGACAAGATTTGCAAATTGGCAAGATTGGCAAAATTAAGACAAAAATTGGGGCAATGATTGTAACAAGAATTATGACAAGAAGTGGGACAAGTGTTAGGAAAAGGATTCGGACAAGGATGGATCAAGAATTTTAACTGTATTTTAAGAAAACTTTTGGACAAGGTCTAAGACAAGTTTTGAATTAAATTTAAGAGTGATAATAAGAATGAGGTCAAATTTAGCGGCAAGAAATAGGATTCGGATAAGAATTAGAAAGACCTCGATAGTGAAGAAGACAGCAAGCTTGACTGCCAAGCCCAAGGTACCCAAGTTCGAATCCCAGCCAGGTCATAGTCCTGCGCTTCAACATTTCTTTATTTCTTTCATGATTTCTAAGCAACTGAATTTTAAATTTAATCAATATTTACGACTTAAAAGTTTTATTTGGTGGATGAAAAATTTGTGGATGGGATTGCATATTAAATGCCATTTACTGAGGTAAAGGTATAAACACTTGCTTCAGATTCTAACTGACATGTTTCCACGTCTGCCCGCCACGCTTAGAGTATCGTAAGCATACTTCACGGTATTGCTCTTCTTTCCCACTAGTCTATAACCCAATTTTCGAAAACACCTAAAATCCTTGGTTCGAAGCTAAAAAAAAACAAAAAAAAAAATAAAGGATTGACTTATGTTTACAAAGAGTTCTTCATGACACAGCAAAATGCATTCTATTTTTTTGTATTTTTAACAAACCAAAAAGGAGTATTTTGACAAAATGGAATTTTCATGTTTTGCCCTTCAGTTTGTGCAGAAATTTATTTGCTCCACATGGCTTCACAAGAAAAAGAGGGTCATTCATATTATTTCAAAAAATTCATATATATTTTTATGCAAAAGTCATGAAGAATAAACGGCAATATTATACAAACACAGATATAACGAAACCCACACACATGTACATATATTTGTGTATGTGAATTGATCGTCTTTATGGGCCATTTATTTTAAAATGTTTTCAAGCTGACATTTCTCTCCATATAAGCCGTCAATTAACTTTTATAGTATCCCTCGCTGCATTGCAATAAAAATATATTAAAAAACCCCCCCACCCCAAACTATTGCATCTTTATTAAAAACAGTTTTTCTTATTGATTGAAAACTTTTGCAATAAATGCTTAAAATTCGCTTGAAATACATTTCAATTGACTTTAATGCATGCGGCTTATTGCATGCCACTTTGAAAAATTTCCAGCATGCTTTATGTTGTCCTTCAAAAGCACATGCAATTCATTAATTTCAGAGACATCAATGAAAATCATTAAAAAAATTTTGCTTTTTGTGTCAGTGTGCGGCACTTTATTTATTTATTTATCAAAGTTCTTTACTGGGTGTGCGAGTTGTAGTGACAGTGTGTTTGAGGCTTGTGTTTGTACGTGGCTATGACAACACTTGTTGCTTGATGATGATTGCTTCATGTACTTCTTTATCATTGTCTCGTCTGTCAAAAACTTATCATTTTTACGCATATGCTTTAGACAGCATGACTATTGTTAAAACTTTATTTATTCTGTTTTTTTTTTTTTTTGTTTTTTTTTTGTTTTTTTTTTTGTTTCATTTAAATGCGGTTATCACGCTTTTGCTACGCTACGTTAACGTAAACGTCATGATGAAAATGTTGTTATTTTTAAAAATATATCAAAATTTCTAACAAAGAGCTTTTGCTCATTTATTGCTCCTTGTAGATGTGCCTACAATATTTTTATACAGTGTAGAGGCATTGTTATAATGCTTAAAGCAACAAAAATAACACTTGTTTTTAAAATTTGTACATGTTTTTGTATTGACAAATTGAAGTGATTTTATCCTTGTATTCACTTGTGTGAAGTTGGCTCTAAAATTAATAGCTTGTATTTTTAAAGCCATTTCCAGCAATAAAAATACCCACTTGTCGTAATCCTTCACCGTAGTCTTGTTTGAAACAATGCCCAAATTATTGTCCTTATCAATATCCGAAACCCTACCCAAACCTGTCCCAAACGTTGATATTGATTTTGATTTTGATTTTGATTTTGATTTTGATTTTGATTTTGATTTTGGTTTTGATTTTGATTTTGATTTTGATTTTGATTTTGATTTTGATTTTGATTTTGATTTTGATTTTGATTTTGATTTTGATTTTGATTTTGATTTTGATTTTGATTTTGATTTTGATTTTGATTTTGATTTTGATTTTGATTTTGATTTTGATTTTGATTTTGATTTTGATTATGATTTTGATTTTGATTTTGATTTTGATTTTGATTTTGATTTTGATTTTGATTTGGATTTTGATTTTAATTTTTATTTTGATTTCATAGTTTGAAAATGTTAATAATTTTGCCACCACTGTTTTGCTTAACGTTAATGCATGTGTATTCTTTCGCTCTCGTTAAAGATATTATCGCTCAGGGAATGTCAGTCAGAGGTAGCTGTCAACAGCAGCTGTGAAATCTCACGTGCATCATCAATTTTGCATATTTTAGACATTATATTGCAAAATGCGAGACACATCTGATGAATTGTGGTGGCATTGTGTTGACCTTGGTTGTGCATGCAGTTGCTGGCATTTCAAGTAATGATAAAAATAAAAGCATTATCATTAAAAAAGTTTTTGTTTTACAGAGTAGATTGTGGCTTATTACAAAAAAAAACAAAAATAAAACTAACCAATATTTTTGACAGTTTTTGCTGGAGCTAAAGTGCATTGTGTGTACTGTCCACGCCAAGAGCAGATGCAATAAAATGATGCGCGCTGTGTATGATATGTACTTAATGTTAAAACTTTGACCTTTATGAAGGCCATATGTATCGCAGGTAAAGTTAGTTCTGATGAAATTTTTTCAATTATTTGCAGCTGGCTGAGCTGTTGTCATTCAGGGTATGAGCAGAATTCAAAAAAGTTTGAGTGTAATTAATACCGGTGCCCTTTAAGCAGCTTAATTATAAAGGTAAGCTTCTTAATGACATTAAAAAGAAAATCCTTTGCATTCGAAGTTAATTGAGCGCATTTCTGACGGTCTTCTTAAGAGCTGATAATGGAAAAATTTTTGGAAATGTCAAGCTGAGGTTGATATAAATTAACGCTTAGCAACAATTTTATTTGTCAGGAGCAAGGACAAAAGGTTCAATTTAGAAAGAAGTATCAATATTCAATAAATTAATTCATTAAAGCTCAATTTGAATAATAAAAATCCTTATTAGATAGATTTCAACACACAATCACATGCACACACACACATCCACATACACACACATACATACATACATACCCTAGACGTCAAAAATGCATTCAACTCCGCCGACTGGAGTCAAATAACTAATGCCCTAAACAAACTTCAAGTTCCAGACTACCTGCTCCGAATGGTGGCCAGCTACTTCGAAAATAGGATCTTCTAGTATACGATACTAGCGACGGAATTAAAGAACACAGGGTTACTGGAGGAGTTCCCCAAGGATCTGTACTAGGGCCTCTTCCATGGAATGCCATTTATGACATTATGGGAACAATCTACCAAAGGAAGATGGACCTACGAACTGATTCCCAACATTAAAACATGGATTAGTAGGCGGCACGGTGAAGTAAACCACCATATGACGCAATGGCTCACCGGTCATGGCTGCTTCCGACAGTATCTATATAAGTACAAGTATTTTGATAGCGAATTATGCTTATACTGCAAAAACAGAATAGAGAACGCAAGACACGTATTGACAGAATGCACACGTTTCGAAGAAGATATCGCAGAGCTACATCAAAGCAGCCAAAATACAAACCCGTCGCAGATTGTACAACACATGATGACATCACAAGAAACATGGGACACAGTCAGCAGCATAATCACGCGTATTATACAAAAAGTACGAGAAGACGAGATGACACATAGAGTAGAAGACGAGAACAGGCCAGTGTAGTATAGATTAGTATGGGTCTTTGTACTAGAGTGCAACATAATCCTACACGGAAAATAGAAGGGGCTTAAGCTACTACACAAACCACAGATGACTAGTAAGCGTAAGATGCTCTGTCTGCCTTCCGAAGTAATACCGATAGGTGGTCCCGGGGGGATGTACGGACCTGGGGGGAGCTGTTTTTAGCGGATTAAAGTTTCGCACTCAGGCTTTCGATGCTTTTCACCTTGGGGGGGAAAAAAAACACATACATACATTCATTCGACACAATGGGAAAGATTTTTGAGCGGATAATATACGACAGATTTCTCAGGGTAGTGGAGGATAAAGGAGTCTTATCAAACCACCAGTATGGATTCAGAAAATCGCGATCTACTGTCGACACCATTAAAATGGTAGTAGATATTGCATCTGAAGCCATTGAAGGACATTCCTGGAGGTGGGGGACAAAAAAGTATTGCGCATTAATGACACTTGATGTCAAAAACGCTTTCAACTCGGCTGACTGGTCTCTGATTAGAAGATGACTTGCGAGAAAATAAGCACCTCACTACCTACACCGCTTAGTAGCCAATTACTTCACCAACAGAAAGCTTAAATACGACACAGAAGAAGGTCCTAAATACTTCAATGTGTCCGCAAGGGTAACCCAAGGATCCGTTCTGGGTCCTATGCTTTGGAATCTAATGTATTATGGTCTCTTAGAAATCAGGTTACCACAAGGATTCCAAGTCATTGGTTTCGCGGATGACATAGCTATCGTGACTGTTGCGAAACACACTTGAGAAGTGGAGATAGTCACAAACGCAGCAATTGTCCAGATTAAGGAGTGGCTCGATTCTGCAAGACTCGTGCTGGCGAGCCACAAAACAGAACCTGCTCTTATCACTAGTAGGAAAAACGTAGAATACATCAATATTCAAGTTGACAACATGAATATCCGATCAAAGGAAGCAAAAAAAAAATCCAAATCCAAAAGCAGAAAAAAATCCAAAAAGCAGAATATCCGAAAAAGGAAACAGATCAAAGGAGTGCGAGATACTGGCAGTGATGCTCGACAAAAGGCTAAAGTTCAAAACACAAACGGACTATGTGAGCAAGCAAACTTCAACATTACAAGCCGCACTTTCCATGATGCTACCAAACATTGGTGGACCTGGTTACAAAAAGGGTATTCTTCTACATAGAGTGGTCAGCTCTGCCCTATTATACGCTGCACCAGTCTGGGCAGAAATTCTCAAAAGGAAAGAGACCTGCCGGAAACAAACTTCAGTGTACCGGCTCAGTACCCTCAGAACAATAAGCGGTTACCGAACGATATCGGACGAAGCTGCATACATAATAGCTGCAATGATCGCCATTGACATTCTAGCAGATGAGATGAGGAGAACTTACAAGAGAAGATCTACAATGCCAGCTGAAGCCAACGCAGCCAGGATGATCAAAGAAGAAGAGAAAATACGATCTGTGGAACTTAGAAATCTCGGTAGAATAATACATCCAAGGGTAGATGGACTCACGCCCTTACTCCGTCAATCAATGTATGGATAAGCCGTGCACAAGGAAACTGCAATTACCACCTAACGCAGTTCCTCTCTGGCTACAATCTCCTTATTGTTCGGAGTGTCTAAGTCAGGAGGAAGAAGTGAAGCATGCAAACTCTTGAATGATATTCTGTGCAAGCAACGTAATGGTCTATCTATTGTTCACTTTAAAGCGCGAAGTCTTAACCAGTCTAAGCTAGATTATATTAAATTTGTATTTGAAAATTCTAATGTTGACGTAATATGTGTATCTGAGACCTGGTTTAGTTCTAAAATTCGTAATAGTTACTTTAATATTAGAAACTATTCATTGTTTAGAAATGATAGGATTAATAAGAAGGGTGGTGGTGTTGCCGTCTATTGTAAATCTTGTCTCAATTCGAAACTGGTTAGTAAATCCTGTGGGACAGATGTTGAATTTATTAATATAGAAATCTCAAATAAAAGTTCTAAGCTTCTAGTGTCTTGTGTATATAATCCTAGCAGATATTTCAGTGTCGAACCTTTTTTATGTGAATTGCACAAACATGTTGCTGACTTCGGCTTTTACTCCATCTGCGGTGACTTTAATATTAACCTGCTTTCTAAAGACAGTGTCTTGTACAGTTTTCATGATAAGGTTAATGCTGCTGGGATGACAGTTATAAATTCATCGCATCCGACTCGTTTTGCTACCAATGCATCTCCTAGTCTACTTGATGTTTTAGCATTATCTGATGTCTCTTTACTTTTACTTTTTGACCAAATCTCATTTATTTCTGACCACGATCTCCTTTTTTGTACTGTTAATTTTCGTGCTTCATTTGACTCTAATCCAATATCTGTGTCATATCGTGATTACAAATCCGTTGATTATTCATCGTTGTTTTATTATATGTCTCACCTTTCTTGGGATGATTGTTGGTTTTGTCCGTCTGTTAATGATAAATTAAATATGCTCGTCTCTCTAGTGTTTCTAAAGCTTTTGAGAATTTTGTTCCTCTGCGTACTGTGACTATTGGTAGTAAATCTTGTCCCTGGTATACGTCATATGTAAAGTCATTTATTAAGAAAAGAAATGTACTCTATACTATATGGAAAAGGCATCGTACTTGTGAAAACTGGGTGCAATACAAGCGTGCACGTAATGAGACTATCGCTGTTATCAGACAGTCTAAGAAAATATTTTACCACCGTAAACTTAACTGTTCGCTTCCCTCAAAAGTACTCTGGAAAAATATTCGTAGTGTTCGTAATCAAGAAGACCTGAAGTGTGTAATAGACCCTAATACTCTTAACAACTTCTTTCTTTCTAACTCATCTGTTGGTAGTAATAATTGGCAATGTCGTGCTCGTCAGTTTCTTGATTTTGACAAATTCTCTTTTCATAATATTGATGAGAATGATGTAATAATAATGACAATTATGAAAATTAAATCATATACTATTGCTGACGATGGAATTTGCCGAAAATTTATTAAAGTTATTTACCTTATATAATAAGACCATTGACGCACATAGTAAATCATTCCTTTACAACTTCCTGCTTTCCTTACTCGTGGCAGCCAACTACTGTGATACCTATCGCTAAAGTTACTAATGCAACATCCATGAAGCATTATAGGCCAATTAGTATTTTGTCGTCGTTTTCTAAAATATGTGAATCCCTTATGTCTAACAAATCAATCAAATCAAGTTAAATAGACATAATTCCTTATCACCATACCAATCTGGTTTTAGATTAGGACATAGCTGCTCGACCGCTATGCTTAAAGTTGTTGATGATATTCGGTTATCTTATGATGTAGGTCATATTCCTCTCCTTTGTCTTCTAGATTTTTCAAAGGCCTTTGATTCCGTCAATCTTACCTCATTCTTATTCAGAAGCTTAAACACCTTTTTGGAAGAACTACTTAGAAGGCAGTATGCAAAGAGTTAAGATTGGTACAACATTTTCTGACTATAAGGAAATCAAATCTGGTGTTCCATCCTTGGACCCTTGCTGTTAAGCATATTTATTAATGACATCTTTACGGTGTGCAGTAATGTGACGATGCATGTAAATGCTGATGACATTCAACTATATTTTTCTAATCGTGTAGGACTAGTTGAAGATTTATGCTGTCGATTGAATGAGGATCTTAGTGCTATTGCTAAGTGGGCGTAGACTTATAATCTGTGTCTTAATGCCAATTAGTCTTATATACTTCCTGTCTATAAAGACAAATTAGACCACCTTCAAATTCCACCAATTTATTTAGATGACAATCAATTGCTAATGCTTGACAAAGTTAAAAGTTTGGGGTTTATTATAAATTCTACACTATCTTGTTCTGACCACATTAATAATACAATTATAATAATTTATTTCACTTTGCGATGTCTACGGTTATCTGCCAAATTTACCCCAACAGATGTTTAGAAGATACTTGTGCTTCAACTAATTGTACCGCTTATTACCTATTCGGAACCAGTTTACAGCAATCTTGGCTCACATTCTTCACAAAAGATACTCTTGTTGCATTTAATGACGCAACTAGATATATATTTGGTATGAGGCGCTGCGAACATATATCTGCAAAGAGTAAGGAAATACTAGGATGTAGTATACTTCACTACTTGAACGCCAGAAACTGCATGTTCTTGCATAAGTTGATAAATTATAGAACCCCAACATACCTGTATGAAAAGCTGCGTTTTAGCGTTTCCATCCGGACGTGCAACTTAGTTATCAACGCCGTTAAGCTCTAGAATTCACTTCTGTATAGTA
>OX030952.1:20558367-20807443 GCA_943735915.1 Pherbina coryleti
AATTTTGTCTTTGCGATGAGCCAAATTCAAAGAACGCATGTAAATAAACAACAACACAAACCTCACTCGTTCAGTGTTCAGCACATTTTCCAGTGAACTTTACAAAAACAAATGCATGCAAAGCCAAAATAAAAACGCACACTCGATGATGTCGATGCTGAAGCTGATTGTCCCGTTACTTGTGTGTGGAGTAATTTTTCATGCAAGCATTGTTATTGTAAAAGAAATTAAGACTGGCAGTGTACATCATGATATGTAATTTTATTGCATTGTAATAGTTTTTGTTTTGTTTTGTTTGATTTTTTGTCAAAAGCAACGATGAGCAACATTTTGTGTTTGTTTTGTTTTTTTAAGCCCGTGCTGAAAATTTCTTGGGCTCCACTGTTATAGAAGCACATTTTTGACTCATGCAATATTTTCAAAACCAATTTATTATTGAGGAAATCTTAAAAAAAAAAAAAATTAAAAATCAGCTTTTTCCAACTAAAAAAGTTTGTTGAATATTTGCGTTTAGTATTGGCTTTTGCATTTAGAAATTTTTTCACAAAATATTTTCAAATTCTTAGTTTTAAGTATTTAAATAAACTTTTTTGATAATCTTCACTGTCTTTTGTTTGTTTTCTTTATTCATTTTTATTATTTATTTTCTTTTGACAGCTGTCAACTGCTCACTGCATATATAACAATGTTATGCGAGACATCACTCATGTTACATTCACATTAAATAATCATTAAATAATGCGAAAAACCGCCGACAAATGTCAAGAAAATCAAGAAACTTAATTAAATCTCAGCTGACAGTTTTGCGGACAGATTTTCAAATAAATGTTGTTGAAAGTCAAGAAAAATAGACATATGCTTTATTTAATTGTATTTTGTGGCCATTTTGTGCGTCTTGTCGCGTATTCTCAATTGTCGTGGGATATGTCGCATATGTGTCGTGTGTTCTCCACAATTTATAAGGCGCTGATGATTTTTAAATAGGTATCATCAAATGTATGCAATGTATTCAGAAAAGTAGGAAAAATAGTAATAAGTGTGTTATCAGTTTGTCTTAAGAACATACACTGCGCGATACTTGATTAGCCTCACATGAATTTTGACCCTACAAATTTTTTTAGTTCTTTAGAGAAATATTTTCCTATTGGGTCAATGAAAAAAATTTGATGAAGATGAAGTTTTAAAAAATACACATTTCCAAAAAAAAAAAACAACAATTGCTTCCCAATTTAATAAAAAAGCTGGTTTAGGTGTTTTAGGAGTAACAATATTTTAAGTACTATTGTGCTTATAAGAAAAATGAAAAAAGTTCCTACATTTTTTTCCCCTTTAAATGAAAAAAAAATAGTTTGAAATTATTTTTATTAACGTTCTTTAGCAACATTAAAAAGTTTGCGAAAGAAAAAACTTAAATATTAATTCAAGAAAAGTTTGGCTACTTTTTTAATTCTCTATCTTTCATCGCAAGGCACTCGCAACATCAAGCCAAGAGTCAACCCTTACTTGGCGCAGACACCGCAATAACTAAAGTTTAACCAAGTTTTAGCGTTAAACTTAACATCAACATAAACGTAATGCAATCGCAACGTAATGAAACATTACGACAAGCATATCATTGCAGTGCAGAATGTGAAGCGAAGCAACAAAAGTTAAGCATCAAGCATAACAAGCATGTTATAATAAGCATTAAATTTACTACTTTTTTTTTGTTCGCTACGACTGTCGACGTTTTTCTTTGGAATAAGTTAGGTCCCTTGACAGCATTCGTAAAGTTCAAAAAGTTGCTGCTTCTTACAGCTGCTCGACAGACTGAAGCTCGAATAGTTCAAAGAGGGCAACAGCAGTTGCAGAAGAGGAGAGCAGATCCAATAATATAAAGAGTTGAAGTCGTAGTTAAAGAAGTTTAAGGTAAAAGTACTATTTTTCTCCCATTTTTATTTGCATTTTATGAGTTACTATTTGAAAGTAAAATTGAAAAAAGTTTTGATGTTTCTTATGCTCATTAAATACTCATTAATTATGTTGAAAAAGTGAGAGTAAAAGTTTTCAAAACTGTCCATTTGCTTGGCTGGCTTAATACTGTTCCAACGAAGCAATCTTTTTGTGGGAATATTATGACCGATATTGCCATCAGGTTTAAATTTTGACGTATAATTACGTCATTTTTTTTATTTGTTTCTATTTTTGCCGCATAAAAGTTTTGGAAAAAATTCTACAAAATATGCAAAAACATGTAATTTCTGTGCCAACATTTTTTTATTAAAGTTTTCATTAAACCTCACAAGAAAAAAAAAGAAAAGAAAAATAAAGTATACCTCCTGGCATGTTTTCGTTGTGGCTTTGTTGGCTTCCTTTAGCAGGTAATAAAAAGCTTTACAAGCAAATGTCAATAATATGGTTACAAGAACAACAAAAGCTACAACAAAAATAACAACAACAACAACAACAACAACAACAACAACAACAACAACAACAATAACAATGTGAACAACAAAATCCCAAACTTTATTAATTGAAATTCTAGCGGCTATTTGCAAGTTTTCCACTCAAAGTTTTTCAAAAACAGCTTTTTCTCTTGCATACAATCAGCAGATTTACCTGCGCTGAGATTACAACAGCTACAACTACAACAACAAAAAGCAATTTTGAGTTCTAACATATTTTGTTTTTATTTTTGTTGGTCTTGCAGGGTAGAAAGTTAACATGGTTGCTGAAACACAGGAATTTTCAAATTTTAACTTAAGTGGTTGAGCCTGACTGTCACAAAAATGATGTTGTACACAAGCATAAAATACCACTTAACGAAGAAATAACGGTAAGTTATAAAAAAATTTCACTTTATATTAAGATTTGCAATCGTGCAAGGATTATTGTGCTGTAATACGACGGTTACTACATATATTTCGGGATATACAGACCGAATTTGTTCATGTAAAACGGTATGTATGCTGGTGAATGTAATGTCCAGGGATGCCTCTATCTCACGGTATGTCTCATGTCGATCAATTATTATCAGTTCCCGCACAGAATTAATGTCCTTTAACTTTCTAGTTTCGTGAAGGGCGCCTAAAACAGATTTTAGATGCCTTTCACGAAACTAGCCCCGAAGTATGGCCACGCTACGAGGGCAATTTGGGAAGTTAGTGAATTTTTTAATTTCCCGAGTAGTAACTTTAAATGCAACACTGATCCTGTAAACTACCGTCTCTTAATAGACTACTGTCAAAATTTCAGCTCGCTGCGACGCTTAGTTTGTGTTTGGCAGCCATTGACAGCAGACGATCTTGTGAATTTTGGGCGAAAATGGAAAAAATGAATTTCGTGTGCTCATCAAGCACTATTTTTTGCTCAAAAAACCATCAGCCAAACCAAGAAAAGGCTTGATAAATACTATGGGGACTCTGCAACATCGATTGGAATGATTCATAAGTGGTTTAATGAATTCCGATGCGGTCGTACAAGCAGAAGTGACGCCGAATGTTCTGGACGCCCAAATGAGGTCACCATGCCAGAAATGGTCACTTAAATTCACGATATCGTGTTGGCCGAACGCAGACTTAAAGTGCGCGAGATTGTTGAGGCCATAAGTATCTCAGACGAATGGGTATGAAACATTTTGCGAAATAATTTGGATATGAACAAATTATCCGCAAGATGGGTGCCGCGTTTAAACACTCGACCATAAACGCGATCGTTTGACTGATTCAAAACCGTGTTTGGCGATGTTGAACAGAGATAAGAAGGATTTTTTTTCCATCGATTAGTAACCGTAGACGAAACATGGATCCATTACTACACATCACAGAAAAAGGAACAGTCTAAAAAGTGGACTTCACCGACCGAACGTGCTCCAAAGAAGAGAGAAGGCGGTGCTATTGGCCGGAAAGGTTATGGCGACAGTATTTATTTATTTCATTTATTTATTTATTATTATTATTACGGCTTTCATGAGCCTAATTCATAACATGATAAGGAAATACCATTAAAAAAAATTTTTTTGGGTATTTTGGGATGAACGTGGTATAATCTACATCAATTACCTTCCACCGAAAAGAACGATCAATGGCGAATACTATGCAGCCGAATTGGACCGTTTCAACGGCGCTTGGAAACAAAAACGTCCCCATTTGGTGAGGAAAAAAATGCTCTTGTATCAAGAAATTGCGCGCGTTCACACATGCCCATGCTCCTACGGCAAAATTCCATGAATTTCCAAAAGCACGAATTGCTTCCTCATCCAACATATTCTCCAGATTAGGCCCCCAGCGACTATTTTCTGTTTCCAAACCTGAAGAAATGGCTCGGCGGAAAGATATTAACAACCAGAGAGGTGAAGCTCATCACTAAAATAGAGGCATATTTTGAGGACCTTCCGAAAACGTATTTTTCGAATGGGATCAAAAAATTGGAGGAATGTTGAACGAAGTGTATCGAGCTAAAAGGTGACTATATTGAGAAATAAAACGTTTTTTTGCCGTTAAAATCATTCCTTGTTTCCTTTTTCACAGAATTATCAAACGGCTCTCGTAGAATTATAGTGACTCATGAGATTGATTACACTTCAAAATGTTTGACACAAGAAGGGTTTTTAAGATTCAGAATGTAACTCGTTTTAAACTGTTTTTTTTTGTACACTAACGGTACAACTTCATTGAAAAATGCATAAAGATGTCGCATGAACAATTTTGTGACTTTCGCTGTTGGAGCAAGTTCGTGGTGAGGAAATCATTCTTAACCCTTTCACGACCGCTCCTGAACCGCTGGAAAATTCGTTAATCCGACAACGGATTCGACTCCATATTACTAAACAAAACTGTCGCAAAAAACAATTTTTTTTAACTGCAAAAGTGTGGAAAATCATGGGACCTATGTGTCCCAATGGTTTTTTTTTTTTTGTTTTTTTTTGTTTTGTTTATTTAGTTCCAAATAACAATCAGTTTCTTACTATAAATAAACAAATAGTAATAAATATAAATAAGTAATACTAAGTCCCATAATCGGGCTCTCAAGTACATTATATAAACCAAAAAATTCTGCCTTTTTTTCGAAGATAATTTATGTACGTTTTTGAAATGTTTCCTGTGTATCATTCAATGTGAGGAAAAATTATCAAAAAAACCTTACTTATATATTTAATATCTTTTTATAAGATAAAAACTTAAATCTAGGGAATAAAAACAGAGTTTAACTAAGTAAGCCACCAATATTTTTTTAGATTTATGTTTGTCCTTATTTTTATGTCTTTTTCAGAAATACTTGTTTCAAATCTAAAGTCGTTATTTACGATTAGGTTGTATTGAATGCTTTTATCATTGGCCCGTCTATAGAGATGATAAAATATTGGAACACCACTTTCAGATTGAACGTATCCCTTGCTATCTAGGTATAGAAAGGCCTCAGGGGGGACATGTCCTTTTTTTGCTGCCGACATTATGTAGTTTTCATTTGCATAATAAGGGGCTAAAATAAAGTTGTTAACATTGCAAGACATACATCTTATAATATGATTTCTTATTATTTGGATAATATAATTGTCAATTCGAATTATTTGTGCTTTATCATACAATTTTTTATTGGATATATATTTAATAAGACCATTTTCGTGGGATTTATAAAGTTGTGTGCAGGCTCGCAGGCATTTTCTTTCAAAGATGCGTATTCTTTCCATGTAGGAAGGTGAAATATTAAACCAAATAGGTCAACCATATGTAATAATTGGTCGAATTAGGGATTGATACAAGAGTACTTTTACTCTAGGTTTCACATGTCTGGAGAAGAACAAGGATTTATATAAAAAAAATGCATTTTTGGCTTTAATGAGTTGTTCATTTATATGATCATTAAAGTATAAAAATTTATCTAAGTATATCCCTAGATATTTGGCAATTTGTGCATTTGGTATTTGCATATTATTGTGATCGGAAAACAAGCCAAAAGATTTCCAATTTTTTCTTATATTATAATTGCATTTTCCAACAGGGGGACGAAATAGAATGGTTTCACATTTGCTAGTATTTATTTTCATCATCCAATCAATGGCATATTTTTCAACGATATTAAATTTAATTTTCAATCCATTATTGATACTTTCAATTTTGTTATCGGCATGATATATAATAATATCATCTGCAAAGCCAATGATATTATCAACACAATTAAGAAGATCTAGAATAAATAAGTTGAAAAGAATTGGCGAATTAATTGTTCCTTGTTGGAGTCCATTGATAATTTTAAACTTTTTTGAGCTGATTTTATTTTGATTTGAAACTAAAAAAGATTTGTCACTTATCATATTATATATTAAAAAAATCAGATAAGATGGGAATTTATATAAAAGCAATTTATAAATTAAGCCTGCAATCCAAATTCTATCAAACGCTTTTTGGAAATCAATTAAGCAAGCTCCTGTGCATAATTTTTTATTGAAATTCCAGTTTATATCTGAAGTTAGGACATTAACAGCATGAATGGTAGAATGCATATACTTAAAGCCGAACTGGTTATCATTTATTAACCATTTTTCCTCGCAAAATTTGTTAATATTTATGTTAACACAAATTTCAAAAATTTTGCTTATGTTAGGGAGTAAGCTTATCGCTCGGAGGTTATTGAGGTCAGTCGTGTCTGTATTTTTTTTGCTTAGTACTACAACCTTTGCTATTTTCCAGTCTTTAGGAAAGTATGAGTTGTTAAGCATGTTATTGAAAAGAGCACAATATTCGAGGATTATCAGTTCTGGGATATTTTTTAGGACCCCATTAGGTATATTTTCTAGACCTGAAGAGAGTTTATTTTTTATTTTGGAGAAAATGTATAAAATCCTTTCTTTTGTTATGAAATAGTTTGATGCTTGAGAATCAGTTAAATCGTTTGCTTTCTTGTTGTCACTAAAATTAGTGATCGTTGAATTATTATTTTCGAAGCTTGACTTTGCATTTAAAAACCTATTGAAGTGATCATTCACCTCAGAGTGGACATTGTTATTTGGATCACTATTTTTATAGGAGTGAACTGATTCTAGGAAAGCACCTATGATATTTAAGATTTGTTCGTGATTTCTTATTATAAAACTATTGGAAGCATTTTCTCTTTCTATTTCTTGTGCATCAATATTCGCATTTCTAAGTAGATGTTCTGCCGTTTGTGGTAATTTAATTTTTTGTAGATCTAGTGCTTTCCTACCTCTAAATGACTTTTTAACTTCAGAAAACATAACCGAGGAATCCTTAGGATCTAATTTTGAAAGTAAACCTTCGTAATGCTTATTTATTGCTATGACGAAATTTTCATTAATTAGTTTTTTCGTTAATTTTAATTGGGCTTTTATCGTTATAAGTTGTGTTAGATAAAGAACTTGAGTTAATCTATTGTGTCTTTTAATCATTGTTAGTAATTTGCTTTTTTCAGACTGTAGTTTTTTTATAAGTGGATTAGTAAAGCGATCGATGGTGTTGAAGTTTTTTTTAAATTTGGGTACTGTAGTTACAATTGCCTTTAATATTATATTGTTAAGAGTTTGTAAATATGCTTCTATTTCTGTGTTGATTAAGTTCCTGTTATTTGGTATTTTTGGGTAATTTTGTATGTATCTCATAGATTCCTTTTTAAATTTCTTCCAGTTGGTAGCCTTATAGTTAAATTGTGCGCTAGGAACTTCTATAAGAAGCATAAATGGATATAAGCTGTGATTGTTTGACACCAACATCTGTATTGCATTGTGGTCACTATCATAGTCTAATGTTTTGAGACAATTTATTGTTGAGTTCTCTTTTTCTATAAATATCCTAGAATCTGCAATGCATAAATCTAAATAAGAGCCGGCACTCGGATACGAAGGGACAACTGAACTGTACACCCTGCATCTGTAATTAAATTCGTTGCAAGACAACCATTCTTTTAAAACATTTCCTTTGGGATTGTTGGTAGTATTGCCCCAATCTGAATGTTTGCTATTAAGATCGCCTGCGAGTAAATAATAGTGATTTGGGTTTTTTAAGTCCATAGATTCAAAGAGTTTTTGTAGTTCTGATCTAAATTCAGAACTATTATTTCCAGCAGGACAATAGGCAGAAATTATATACATTTTTTGATTGGCAATCATTGGAATCATAATAATGCAAGTTTCTCAACAGCTAAATGAATTGATTACACTATTTGTATACACCTTATACTTAATATTTTTTTTAAATAGAATTGCTGTTCCACCCCCTCTAGTAGCACCTGGCCTGTCTTTGCGAATAATATGATAATCCCGAAATTCTATTTTGTGCTTTTCATTAAGTTTAGTTTCGTTTAACAATACTACGTCTGGATTATATTTTTCAACGAATTTTAGCAATTCATATCTTCTAGGTAATCTTAAAATAGAATTAACATTTATTTCAATGATATTTAACTTTTTTGCTATAACATTAATGTTGATGTTCGAAGTACTCATTAGTTATTTAACATTGAGAAAATTGCATCTATTCTAGATGCTTGTATTTGTAATTGTTTTTGGAAATTAGAAATTTGATTCGCTAAGTTTTGCATAGAATTTTTAATTTCTTCCAAAGAAGATATTGGAAAATTATTGTTTTCGTTTAAAAGGCTGGTATTATTCTCTGTATAGAAAGGATTACTATTATTTACAATATTCGCAAAGCTTATCTTAGGATTTACAAATGTAGAATATTTGTTTGTTTTTACAAAGTTTAAATTTTGTTTTCTTATTTTAATTTTCTGTTGAAGTTGTTTATATACTTCGCAACCTTTGTACGAAGCTGGGTGACCGTATTTTTTACAAAGTACACAATATAATTTCTCTATCTCCTCTTTCGTAACCTCAGCTGTTGGGCACTCTCCGAATTCGTGCTCTTCTTTACATTTTACACATCGTCTTGGTAAGTAACAGTTAGCCGCGCTATGGAAAAAGCTTTGGCAGTTTCTGCATTGTGCTATCTCTGGTTTTTTTAGTGATTCCCATTTGATGCAACGATACAGTATTCCCTTGATTGCCTTAAGTTGATAAATGTTGCTGTCTGCAGTAACTTGTACAAGGAATATTGGTAGTCTGTAGCCTCCCTTAGAAGATAATTTTGTTGTAAATGGAGTTACTCTAATAAATTTTAAGTTTTCGTCGTTAAATTCCGAGAGCGCATTAAAAATCTCAGCAGTGCCAGTTTCAGAACTGAGGCCTTTAAGCAGATATGTTTGTGTTTTAACACCCTTTGGTGTGTACGTAAAAAATGTTGTTTTTGTTTTTTGTAGATAGGCTTTAACACGCTCGAAGTCGACAATAGTGTTAAGTAATAAAGTTTGTTTTTTCTCATTTTGTTCTTTTATTTTAAATTGTTTTATATTAAGACCAGATTTTATGAAATTATTAGCTCGTTAGCTTTAACATCAAATATATTAATAGGTGGAATATTTTGTTTTTTTGATAATTGATCTTGAGCTTTTGAGTTAACTGTATTGTTTAACAATTGATTTTGATCTTGCACCGGTGTTTTTGTGGTTGTTGTTTTCACTTGTATTGCAGCTGTTGATGATGATTCAGAGTTGTTTTGCACATGTTTTTCGAATTTGTCTAAATATTCTCTGTTGCACTGAGAATCACTTTCCAAGTCAAGTAGAGCAAATGAGTTATTTTTTAAATGTTTTGGAATTGGTGGAAATTCCATTGTGTGATTTTTTCTTTTTCTATTGTTTTCATTTATTAAATTATTTGTTGTACTAGTTGGTATTGTATCATTATTTATTAATGGGTTTTGAGCATTTGGCTCGTCTCCCATTGTTTTGTTGTTATACAACTAATGTTTGTTTTTTTTTTTTTTTCTCACTAATCCGATAAACAAGGCATAGAGAAAAAAATTTGTGTTATAATTAAGGTAAGTATAGAAAGAATGCTTCAGCTCCGTAATGCGTCTATCACTCATCACGGTCACGATCGGACTCCCTGTGTCCCAATGGTCGTCAACGGTAAAAATGTATACCACTATTTTCTTTCGTTGACCGTATGCAAACGAAAAGATTGAGGTTGAATTTTGATTTACTTCATGAGAACTCGTTGTTTTTAATCTGTTATGAAACTTAACCAGTGAAAGTTTAAAAAATAACCTTTCAATGATGGTACTTTGACCTCTATGTACTATGACTATTGTACTATGATGACTATGACTATTGGCTTAGTAGATATTCCCAAAATGTTTAAAAAGATTGTTAAAAAACCCCAAAAATTCTATCATAATATCTGGCATTCTATATTTTCTACGCCGTAATGTTTGACATCCAATGAAAGGTTAAAAAAAACCCTTTCCAATTATGGTACTTTGACTTCTTTACAAATATTCAAAATATCACAAATAGGTTAAATTTTTCAAAAAATAGGATCTTTCATTTGATGCAAAACAAAACTCTGTAACAAAAAAATTGTTGGGATTTTTTAACGAATTTTCGACCTATTTTGGAAATATCTTTTGGACCAATAGTCGTAGAGTGGCCAAAGTACCACCATTAGAAAGAAAATTACATTTTTGATTTTGTGTTTTTATTTCAGTATTACTACGAACATGATCGCAAATCAAAGACCAAATTCTACTTGCGTTTTTTATGCGATCGCTTTGATTTGAGTGTGCACAATCAATGGCGGATCTAGGATTCATCAGATGGAGGAAGGACTGAGCTAACAGTTTTATAGCCCAAAAGAGAGGCTGAAACGGCTTTTAGCGCTTTTTTCAATTTTTTTTCCCACGCAAAAAATTCTTCAAGGGGGATGGCGGCTAAAGCCTTTTCAACACGTATGTAAATCCGCCGCTGTGCACTGTGGTTACAACAAAATTTCTACTTCGAATAATGATGCATTTTCTATATCTGCATTGGAAGTCCGCGAGCAACTGGCTACTCAAATGATCAAAACGGTCACCAACCGCGAAGTTGTAAGACAGGTACCTAAGAGATTTAAACTTGCGGATATCACTTCCCTGTCCGCTAATTCTGCAAAAGTGAAACGGGACGTAAGGATGTATTTTCTGTTCAAAACAACACAAAGACCATCGAAGGAATACTATTTGTGCCTTTTGCAAAAAATCATTTTGCTTCGCCAATGATCGAAATAACTTCAAATTTCATCATAAGAAAATGAAAATTCAATGCATTGATCATAAATGCAAACAAATTTATTTTTGTTTCAAATAAATCAACTTTCCAACAAAATTAAATATGTCTTAGATTTTTACCGTTGACGACCATTGGGACATATAGGTCCCGTCAGATTTGGTGGTCGCGTGGATAGCCCAAGTGAACTATCTTTTTTTGGTATTTTTTGTTAAAAAGTGGAAGGTTGCCCGCAACTTCTCCAAAAAGTTTTTACCTATAGCTCCTTCTACCCCCAAAATATTGCAGCAAGAAGAAGGGGGAGAAAAAGTAAAGATTTTTCGACTTTGGGGTGGTCTGGTAGGCAAAGGGATGAATCTACTCTTGAAAATTAAGTACTTTCTGGAAGCCACATTCATTCCCTGTTGAATGATACCTTATAAAGAAAAATCGTTTGCATAGTTTTTCCAGGAAAAATTCGAAAGTAAAAGGGTCACCGCTGTCCCAATGGTCGTCAAAGGGTTAAATAAAAAAAAACATTTCATAATTTAGTGAAATAATAACAAGGATATGACGGCGTCCGTGTCGCAGTGGGTAGAGTGCGTGACCCATACGCCAGATAGCCCCGGTTCAATTCCATCTGGTCGAATTATGTAAAAACATTTAATTACACGCACAACACAATTTGATCATTAGAAGTTCGGCCAAAGTCCTTTCAAGAGCTGAAATGGCCAGTTGAGATGAGAATATAACCACTTCAAATCTGTGGCCGTGAGTGGGTCTGGACAAGTAAAGGTTTAAAACTTCAGCCACATCACCTTAAGCTTTCACTCAAATAATGGTGTGGGTATGTATGACTACCAAAAGTGTTGGCAGAGTGACCACAATTGAAGGTCGCATGACAGAGGAGTCTTATATAGAAATTGAATTCAAAGTGAGTTCTTCGGGCAGGACAATGATCCGAAGAACACGACAAATATGACACGAAAGTGGCTTAAAGATGATGGAATTGTAACTTTAAGTTGGCCACCGCAATCTCCAGACCTTAATCCAATTGAGCACTTATGGGGAATACTAAAAATATCAGTAGTGGGCGAAATTGGTACTTTAAATAATTTGTGGCCCAATGTGTAAAATGCGTGGGATGCTATTGGTCCAATAGTGGCCCCGGTCGTCGAGTAGGTAGCGTGCTCGACCATCACCCCAGAGGTCCCGGGTTCGAATCCCGGTCAGACAATGGTTCTACGCTTTAACTTTTCGCATTTGCAATTTTTCTTTCCTCATTTCCAGTCAACTGAAATTAAAAATTCATCAATATTTACGACATGAAGTCGTAGTTGGTGGCAGAAAAGTTTGTAGATGGGATTGTCTTATAACTTGAATTGACCTTGAGGTAAAGACATAACACCTGCCTCAGATTCAAATTAGCATGTTTCAATGGCTTTCTACCACACTAAGAACATCCTAAACATGTTTCACTTGATTGCCCCCTCCCATCCTCTAATCTATCACCCCATTTCGAACCAAGGCAGACTTGGCTGTATAGGTATTCTACCTAAAATCCTTGGTTTAAAGCTAAAAATAAGTTTCTAAGTTGTTCTTTGTAAAGTCATAAAATTAATAACAATAAATGTTTTTAATTTAATATTTTTTTTTTTTTTTGTTTTTAAGAACAAATTTAAATAAAATGTTTCCCTTGTTTCTTTTCCTTAATTTTGATCAGTTTCAGCAAAATAAAGATACTGTAAAAAAATAAACCTATTTCAGAGTTTTTATCACCAGGTGACATACTTAGCAAAAGCGTGATCAATTTTGTGATTCACTGTATGTATACCATCGATAAATAGAGGTTTTTGATGGTGCTTCATCACCAAAAGTCGAATTGAGTTCATCGTTGCACTCTAGTTGAGCGAATTTATGTCGAAAGTTGTAAAAAATAATCACACGAAAATGTTCACGTGTTAATTCCATGTTCTTTTGCTGAAATACAATGTTTTGCGGAGACTGTTCGCAAAACCCACACATTTCTCGGTCATCATTATGCACCCTCTGGCAAGACTGTGATCAATTTAATCAATAAATTACTCAATCCTCAGTGGATTGCGAGGTGAAGTTAATGTTTTCGAATTTTTATTTCTTCAAGTGAACACAGTTGATTGTAAGTACAGTCTGTTTTGCTCGAGGTTCATTTTTCGATAAGGATTTAACTGTTATACGAAGGTCTGCACCAGGAACACTAACTTCTGATCAAAAAACACTTGGAATTCTTCACGACCTCGGTTGATCAAAATCTTCATTTAATAGATGTCCAAATCCTTGTCATAGTTCTTTTCCGGATTAATTTTATGGTAATTGGCAAGTTTCTTGTCGCAATCCTTGTCCCAATCTTTTTCCCAATTCTGGTTGTTAATGTTATCTAAATTCTTTTCCCAATCCTTTTTTAAATTCTTGTCTAAATCTTTACCGGAATCCTTTTCCTAATCTTTGACCAAATCTTTGATATAGTCCTTCGTCTTAATCCATGTCCAAGCCCTTGTCTTACCCTTGCCTTAATCCTTATATTTTTCTTAGTCTTAATCATTGCACAAATCCTTATCCTCGTCTTTTTTTTCATACTTGTTCTAATCCATGTTTGAATTTGGATCCTTATTCTAATTTCTGCCATGTTTTATAATAATAAACTGACCATTTCAGCCCTTGAAAGGACTTTGACCGAACTTCTTATGATCAAATTGTGTTGTGCGTGTTATTAAATGTTTGGACACAATTTATCCAGAATTGGACCTATTAGTTTTATACATGGCATTATTTACTCTCTGAGGTTTGCCATTGTCTGCAGAGAGGTGACGGCCGAACAGAAAAATTAATTGAATTGAAAAAACTTTCTGTGTCAGATGGAATTGAACCAGGGTTCTCTGGTGTATGGGTTACGCACTCTACCCACTGCGCCACGGCCACCACTGTCATGTTTTAGTTTTGATTTTAAGTATTTTTTTTCTGTAACCGAAAACCTCACCTTTATTGTTGTTCCATAAAATTTACCATAGCGCCAATGGTCACGGTGGTATAATTCCATGCAACGGTTTTTTTAATTTTTGTTACATTTTTCACTTCACTAAGCGGTTACCTACATATCGTTATGGCGCAAAAATTTTTGTTTTTATTTTCGTTTAGATCAAAAATCCAATCTTAACGGTCGTAAAATAAGCTTCACCGCACGCCTCTTATACTCGAGCAATAATTTCATGCAGTAATATTGCATTTTTGTTGCATAAGCTGCTTTATCCGCGACCTGACGGCATCATATTTTTTTTGTATATTTGTCGTAAGACTAAGCGTAAGTCCTTCATTTTTGTTTTATAACATTTACCTTGCCGCATTTTATCACCGAGTAATAATTCCACGCAACGTCGTTGCATGATTAATGCATTTTCGATTTAGTTGCGGCTCTCTCCGCGGCCTCATCACGTTATAAATACTCGTATTTTGTCTATTTTTGTTGTATGGTCTGAGCACCATTACTGGCGTATAATAATTTGTACCTTACCACTTATTGATGGTGTGTTATAATTCTACTAGCGATACCCGGCGCGCGTTGCTGCACCCGGCAAGTTTATTGGAAATAATAAGTAAATTCAAAACGTTTATTAGTCCCTTAGTCTTACACCACGCTCATGTTCCACTGCTCGTTACAGTTTCCCAGTAGCAGAACATCACTCCCAGGTGAGAATTCCATTATGAGTTTCATTGTCCTGCGATTTTAGCTTCCATAGCTATTCTGTATAGAGAATCGGGCCACACCCCTTTTTCCAATGCACATACCAGTTTTCCAGTAGAAAGACTTTGGCAAGTAGTAACTCCATACTGAGTTTTATCGTCATGAGACGTTTAGTTCCAAAACTATTCAATATCAAAAATTTGACTTGTGTGGTCGAAGCCATAACTCCTTTTCCTATGCCCGTCCCAGTTCTCTAGTTTATTTATAAAAAAACTTATTATATCACACAATGTCAATTCTATAAAGTAAAAAGTCAGCCGTTTGTTCCTTTTGTTCATATATAAATTACAGGAAAACCACCGTCAAAACATGTGTAGAAAAGTTGCATGCAGTGAAACAAATAAACATACGTACATACATACACACATCAAGTCGGATTGATTCTCATCGAAAAAATCCTCAACATGCTAAAGGTAGTCAGTGAATCCCCTTTTAACAAAACTGTGTTAGATTAATTCACCTGATCAAAAATAATTTCAACTTATTAGAATGTACTTCGGTCCAATTAGCTTTAAGCGCAGCAAAGTATGTATGTATATGTATTTGTTTGTTTTGTTGTGTTGTGCTTGCGGAGAACAAAAAGAGTATAGTAGAGAGCAACATGCAGTTTATAGAGGCTCTCGCAGCACAAACGCATGAAAAGCTAACGATCAAGCAATGCATGGCATTCTAGGTGATTTTTTAAAGAACTTAACACTTTAATTAAAGATTCTTATTATTGAAATTTTGTAAAGAAAATACTCAATAATCCTTTTGCAGCACAAATGTGATATTTTAAAAATTATTTCATAAAAATCGGACCAGTACTTTTGGAGTTTTGCGGCAACAAAAAATTTTCACTTTCATTTTATATAATAGTATAGATATAGATGTAAAAAATGTTCAGTTGCGTTGCTTAATTAGCCCCTCTCTCACTTTTCTCGAAAACGTCCTTTATTTTTATCATAAAGAATTTATTTGACTTCAAAGAATTAACCTCGTCATAGCACTTTCGTCAAAAAGTTTCTTTCTAGCCAAAAAAAGTATCTTGAGTTATGAACGCTCCGTTTCTATTAGTTTCATAGGACCCTGAAATTCTGTGCTCCCCAGGGCTCCTGATGTCCACGCCGGCCCTGACTGTGAGCAAGAAGACATAAAGCGTCGCCAGTAATTAAAATAGAAATACCATAGTTCAACTTAAGCTATTACAATGCGGCCCTTTAACTGCGTCTCATTTACCTCAATTAACTCTCTCCCCGCTTCATTATAACTTCACTAGCCCAACAACTGCTGCATATTTTCCATGTAAATTGCAAATTTGCATGTAATTACTTTTGCACCTGCAAGTAAAATACTTGCAAGCTGACGAAGAGAAAACGGAGCGGGAGGGGAAGAAGGGTGAAGGGCTTATAAGAGCTCATGCTGAAGATTCCTCGCATAGTTTGTCAATTGCAGCACAGCCACATGTCGATGCCTTCGCTGACTAGCTGTCTGTTGAACTTACTGACTGCTTGACTAGTTGTCGCTCTGCCTGTCAGAGTTACATGCGCTTCGCATGCGTACGACCGCAAATTTAACCACAGCTTCGGTGCATGTATTATTTTACATTTTTTTTCTCTTTTTTTTTTGCTTGTATTCCATTTTTTGTTTTTGCTTTTCATTTTAACTTGTGCATTTTAGAATTCGTCGATTTTTGCTCTACTTTGGCAGGTATTCACGTTGAAAATTGTTGTTGACGCTGCTGCTTCTGATGAAGCTCGCACCTGGTTGTCAAAGTGTCAGCAATTTTAATATGTGTTTTGCTGCTTTACTCAATGTCAAAAATGCGTGCAGTGCTTTTATTTTTATTTTTATTTTTATTATTATTATTTTTTTTTTTGTTTGTATTAAGAATGTGTCTGAGCGTGCATTACTGTGTGACTCAGTCAGCGTTGCCATCTTGTGTTAAGTTGTAGCATAATTTAACGAGGGTACTCGCAGAAAAAGACTGCATTAAAACTCTAGCTACTTACATGATTGCATTTTTTTTTTTTTTTGATATGGCCGTCTTTTTCTTTTCTCACTGTATTAATTTACAAAATCACGTCTTGGCGTTATTTTTTGTCACGCCATTTTGCCACAGAAAATTAATATGTTGGGAAAGTATTTGATTTCATTCAAGAGCTCTTGAACTCGTAAGCGATGTAGTAGAAATTAAGCTCGTGTAAACAACACCAATCAAAACTTTCAAGCTTTCTTTTAGTTTGGATGACTGCCATGGAACAATTTATGGAACACTAGTGTGTATGCTGTTGTGTAGGATATAAACTTAAGCTCTTATACGAGAGTTGCTACATATATTTCGGGAATAATTATAAAGACCGAATTTTTTACATTGAAAAAAGCTTTTTTTATTTTCGAAATATTCCCTGTCATGATGAATACATTTTTGCATGCGTTCGAACCATTTGTCTTAACATTTATTCCATTCCGCTTGAGCCACCTCTAAAATATAGTTTTTGAAAGCATCAACGGCTTCTTTTGGCGTCGAAAATCGTTGTCCACGTAGTTTGTTCTTGATGTGCAGGAACAAAAAGAAGTCCAAAAAGTGTCCACGTAATTTATTCTTGATGTGCAGGAACAAAAAGAAGTCATTGGGTGTCACTTCAGGACTGCTTGGCAGATGACCGCTGTTTGAGCTGATGTTTGAGAGGTCACATGTGGGCGATTAAGAATAATTCTTCCACGCTTGTTTATTTTCCTTATTTCACGAAACCAGTTTGGCAAACAAATGATTGCAAACAATTACGAATTGACCGATCTACGTATTCTAAGTGGTACCGTGGCCACAGGATCAGCTTTTTGGAAGAAACAGATGACCATTTGCTTTGCAGTGCTAATAGTTTGGAGAACTTTTGCTGGATATGGTTTATCTTGAAAGACCCATACAGTCAACTGCTGTTTACTTTCAGGCTCTTACGCGTATATCCATGATTCGCCGCCAGTCACGATTTGATATAAAAAGACGTATTTTAAAGCACCGCGATTGTACAGGGTGAGCCAAAAGTCATCGTGGGGTTTATAAATTTAATAACTTTTTCATTTATATATTATAGCTATTATATATATTATATATAAATAGCGCCAGGAGAATAAATAATGGAGAGATTCACAACTGAATAAGGAACCAGAATAATAGCATTTTATTATTTAAATCAACGATCAATTATTTTAACGCAAAGAGCATATATATCCTCGACACTTTAACGTCAGAATTTCACTCTCTGAAGCAACGATTCGTTGCTTAGTTCATCGTCACCACCAACATGGCACAGTAAGAAATTTACCTCGCACCGGTAGACCACGTTTAAATCGCACTGTGGAAAATATTGAACGTGTAGGGCAAAGTGTTAATGAAACACCAGAAACATCTACAAGAAGGCGTTCTGCTCAGCTAGAAATGGTTTGTAAGTCATTACGGCGCATTTAAAAAAAAAATTTACTATTATTCCCGTGTAAGGTGCAATTGGTGCAAGAATTAAAATCCGCAGATCATCGGCAACGTCAAAATTTTTCAGTTAAAGAAATGAAGTCAACTTTATTGAAAATCTGATTATGCGTGATGAGGTTCATTTTCATTTGAATGGCTTTGTTAATAATTAAAACTGTAGGTTCTGAGGTTCTGAAAATACAAGAGCCATTCACGAACGCCAATTGCACCCCATTTAGTGTACAGTATGGTGTGACATTACTTCTGAAAATATAATTATGATAGAACATCTCACGGTATGTCACATGATGATCAAGCATCGCGCAGTTCGCGCACAGCATCAATTTTTTGTGAAACATCATCAACATTTTGGACACCCCTAACGCAATTCGTCAGGAGGCAAAGTTTCTGTGCCACTTGAATTTTGTGTACCATCGATATAAAGACGTTTTTTTATGGTGTTTCATCGTTAAAAGTCAAATTGAGTTCATCGATACACTCTTGTTGAGATAGTCCCTGCCGAAAGTTGTAAAAAATCAGCGCACGAAAATGTTCACGCGTTAATTCCATTTTTTTGTCGAAATACAATTTTAAAAGTACTGTAAATAACACAATAACCGCAAGTACGCCAAAACGCTGCGAGTTGGTAAAAGTTTTAAAATGTCAAACTTTCCAATGAACTGGAGTCAGTTTGGAATCGGCGGCCCTGGCCGAGTGCGTTAAGTCATTGTGCGTGAACCATTTTTTTCAATAGCAATTGGTGTTGAATTTGGATTTCAATCTAAGGCAAGTGTTAGGCCTTTACCTCAGTATATTCAATTTATAAGGCAATCTCATCCACAAACTTCTCTACCACCAACTACGACTTCAAGCCATAAATATTGATGAGTTTTTAATTTGATTTCAGTTGATCAGAAATGAGGATAGAAAATTGCAAATGCGAAAGGTTTAAAGCGTAGGACCATGGCCTGGCTGTGATTCGAACCCTGGACCTCTAGAGTGACAGTCGAGCACGCTACCTACTCGGCTACCGAGGCTTTGGATTTTGCTTTTACTTTCGGTCTTTCCTTTGCTTTTCTTTTGGTTTAGATTTTAGTTTTGATTTTGGTTTTGGTTTTGGTTTTGATTTGATTTTCCTTTGGCATTTACTTTTTTTTGGTTTTAGTTTTACTTTTGCTTTTACTTTTGCTTTAGGTTTGGTCTTGGTTTTGGTTTTGCTTTTGCTTTATTTTTGGTTTTTGATTTGGTTTTGCTTTGCTTTGGGTTGTGTTTTTGCTTCTGCTTTTGCTTTACCTTTTGCTTTTAATTTCGATTTTGCTTTTGCATATACATACTTTTGTTTTTGGTTTTGCTTTTTCTTTTGCTTTTGTTTTTGCTTTATTGTTGTTTTGGCTTTCATTTTTGTTTGTGTTTTTATTTTTGGTTTTGTTTTTGTTTTTGTTTTTGTTTTTGTTTTTGTTTTTATTTTTGATTTTGTTTTTGTTTTTGTTTTTGTTTTTGTTTTTGTTTTTGTTTTTGTTTTTGTTTTTGTTTTTGTTTTTGTTTTTGTTTTAGTTTTTGTTTTTGTTTTTGTTTTTGTTTTTGTTTTTGTTTTTGTTTTTGTTTGTGTTTGTGTTTGTGTTTGTGTTTGTGTTTGTGTTTGTGTTTTTGTTTTTGTTTTTGTTTTTGCTTTTGTTTTTGCTTTTGCTTTTGCTTTTGCTTTTGTTTTTGTTTTTGTTTTTGTTTTTGTTTTTATTTTTGTTTTTGTTTTTGTTTTTGTTTTTGTTTTTGTTTTTGTTTTTGTTTTTGTTTTTGTTTTTGTTTTTGTTTTTGTTTTTGTTTTTGTTTTTGTTTTTGTTTTTGTTTTTGTTTTTGTTTTTGTTTTTGTTTTTGTTTTTGTTTTTGTTTTTGTTTTTGTTTTTGTTTTTGTTTTTGTTTTTGTTTTTGTTTTTGTTTTTGTTTTTGTTTTTGTTTTTGTTTTTGTTTTTGTTTTTGTTTTTGTTTTTGTTTTTGTTTTTGTTTTTGTTTTTGTTTTTGTTTTTGTTTTTGTTTTTGTTTTTGTTTTTGTTTTTGTTTTTGTTTTTGTTTTTGTTTTTGTTTTTGTTTTTGTTTTTGTTTTTGTTTTTGTTTTTGTTTTTGTTTTTGTTTTTGTTTTTGTTTTTGTTTTTGTTTTTGTTTTTGTTTTTGTTTTTGTTTTTGTTGCTTTTGCTTTTACTTTTGGTCTAAGTTTTGCTTTTATTTTAACTTTGGTTTTGGTTTTAATTTTGATTTTGGTTTTGGTTTTGCTGTTGCTTTTGTTCTTGGCTTTGTTTTTGGTTAAGCTCTGGCTTCGATTTTGTCCTTTTTTTATGGGTCTGTTCACTTATCTATGACTCACTGGTATGGCGGAGGGTGCTTGAAAAGACAACTGCACTTCAGAAACTTGCAAAGAGCAAGTCTATGTATTACCGGGGCATTATCCACAACCCCAACTAGTGCTCTGAATATCATGTTTCACCTTCTTCCTCTTGATATCTTTGCTAGAGAATGTGCTAACACAGCAGCCCTCAGACTATCTGGATCTGGATATTGGATAGGTATTTGCTGCGGTCACACAATAATTCTATACTCATCTGACCCCGACAAAACAGATTACTCTGTGCCTTGTTTAAATCTCGAAAAGAACTACGAAGTTATCATCCCTTCACGGCTAGACTGTGTTAAAACAACCCCAAATAAAACTACCGGGATTAACATTTTTACAGATGGATCCAAGCTTCAAGAACAAGTAGGGGCAGGTATTTACTCCCAAGATCTTGAAATTGAAGACTCTAGGACAAAAAGACTTTAGGGGAAGGAGTATTTACATCTTTTCAGATAGTCAAGCTGCCCCTAAGGCGCTGAGCTCACATATTGATAACTCCAAAAGTCTCACTGAGTGCCGTAGATTTCTTAACGATAGATATGCTTGGGGCGAGCTAATTCAGCTCTGGCACTGCGGCATCTTGTGATGCCTATATCTTAACGATATGGCTAGGTCATTCAAGATCCACCTCAGATGAGTACCCAGACATAGAGAAATCGAGGGAAATTATTTGGCTGACGAATTGGCAAGGAACGGTACGACCTCGAACACCCTTTTAAATGAGGACTTTATTGGTATACCCATGTTCTCCTATAAACTCCGAAGCAGGAATAGATCTTTATGTCTTACACAAGAACGCTGAGAACACCTCGCCACATGTAGGACAGCTAAGCTAACGTAGCTTTCCTACGACTTAAAGCACACCAACTCACTGCTTGAGCTAAGCAGGTTAAACCTGTCTAAAATAGTAGTAAGCCTCACGGGTCACTGTCTAATCGGAACGCATGTTCTTCGGTTAGGACTAATATCTAATGATTTTTGCAGAAGCTGCAAGTGTGAAGAAGAAGTATTTGTACTTGTTCAGCACTTTCTCTGCGAATGCTCGGCACTAACAAAAAGGAGAATAGCAACCTGAGACGTCCCTTCCCAAATGGACTTATCGAAGTCTCATGCCTGGAAATCAAGCATATCCTAAAGTTCATCATCTATTCGAACTGGTTTGCTGAGGAGGGAAATCTCTCATAGGTTCAAAAGAGATTTTGTGGCATCACATGGGCCTGCCACTGGCCGAGGCGTACGTAAAAGTCGTCTGTCGGCACAGTCACCTCAACCTAACCTAACCTAACCTAACCTATGGGTCTGTTAATTTTTTTTTGTAAGGCTTCAAAAATAATTTTTTTCAAAATTCAATCTTTTCTGTGGTACATTGGCGTTCATCTTAGCGCTATGCAAGAAACACATGCAACGATAATGCAAGTACGTTGCGTTAAGAGGTTTCCTGAGGAGTCATAACGTCATTAATTTTTTGTTTATTTAAATCATGACGCCTAAGAACTCCTCTTTATTGTAGTTACATATAATTTAATTTACATATTTACCAACCAAGAAGTCTATACAACGCCGGTGCATGGTTGTTGGACATTCGTTTCCATTGTCATGAATTGATTGTCTATTTTTCTGTCGAGGCTTAAGAACTAGCCTTTACTGGTAAAAAATATTTTTTACCGCGGCACCTATACTCGGCGTGTTCTTATTTTATGTAACAAATTTTCAGTTTCGTTGCTTATGTAGCTCCCTCCGCATTTTGATGACGTCATTATTATTTTTTTTTTGTTCTTATTTTTGTCATGGGGATAAAGAATTAACCTTATCAGCCATACTCATACCATAAATTTACTCTTCGAGCGTAATAAATCCATGCTATGCTGATATATTTCCTTATAATGGCGTTTTTTTGGTTTTTTTTTTGTTTTTTTTTTTAAACCTGCGGTGTTGTCAGATCAGAAGTTCTTAAAAAAAATGTATGCTGACGACTTTTAATTAATAAGAAAAAAAAAAAGCAACAACAGCAAATACAATAAAGTCACGCAGTTGAAGCTTAAACATCTAATTTTACTTTGCTAGTCGTGTGCTTACAAAAACAATAGAAAAAAAAAATACAGAAATAAAAAAATTTAAAATAACAACAACTTAACAAACAATAACTACAAGATACGTACAAACTTTTTTGTGATATGCAAAAAGTTTTTAAATGTCGATTTCAGGGTCATTCTGTGGGTTTTCTCATTAATAACTGTCTGAGAAGGCTTATTTTAATAAACCGAAAAAAAAAAAATTAAAATATTTGCCTGTTATTTTAAGCTTGCTTTTTAATCATTGTTATATACAATGTATTGTTAGCGTTTTTTTTTTTTAATTTTGGGTGTGATTGTTTTTTATTGTTGTTCAAGTGTCTTTTTTTAAGTACTACCAAAAAAGGCCTATCACCAGCACTACTACGCATGCGCACAGTAGTTGTCGACAGTGGGTTGAATCGATGTAATTGAGGCAAATCAAAAGTTCAACAGTCGTTTATTTGATGAAGCTTTTGATACCTAGTTTACTTTTTGGGATAGTAAGATATACAGAGGCAATAAAAAAATTAAAAAAAAACATGAAATGAAATAAAGACAAGTGGCCACAGTACAGATTTTTATGATAGCCATAATCATTTTTTCTATTAAAAGCAGCCATTTTTGTATTTTTTATTTTTTTTAATTTAAAGGTATATTTTTTATTATTGATATAATTGGCTATTCCAATAACTATTAATCTGCTTGAGCAAAGAGTAAAAAATTGAATTTTCAATCGATTTTTTGGATATTATTTTTTAATTGCCATAGAAATGTAATTAGTTCCCTGCTTTGACAGTTTCTACTAAGTACGTTTTTAAAAATATTTTTCTTCTATTCAACCACTCCTTGTTGCTATTAAACGTTAACATATCCGCTCTATTATTAAGGATCACCATACAATGTTGACAGCCAAGCGGCCCAACAGCTGTCAGTCAGCATGTTGAATGTATAAATTATTCCCTCTATTCAAGGTGTAGCAATTTTAATGTAATTTCTAGCTATAGCAAGATTGTGAGAAAACCCTTAATTATAATAAAATTCACTTTCAGAACCTTTTAAAAACAGAACCTAACAAACATACTTACATATGTATCTAGAAATAAGCGGATAGTCAGCTGAACAGACTGACAACCGCGTAGTTTACGTGTAGAATCCAAATAATATTCTGTAACTTAGTTTGACTCCCTGTTGAACATGTTCAAAGCTCGCACGCAAACACATACATTCAAACAAAATTACATCCCGGCGACAGCTGCTGCAACAACTGAGCTGCAATTAAATTAATATCTTGTTGGCTGGCTAAGTTATGCGCACCACACAAGCGACAAGCGCTGCACAGTGGTTAAAAAAGAAAAATAAATGTCACACAAAATTTTGAATTTTTTATTACCTGACGGGTGTATCCACAAGAGGTTCCGAGTTGCAAAGGTGACTTATTTAACAGTGACTTATTAATTGATGTCTTGACAATTTTGAAAGTTATTGTATTTCATACATAAGCTCCATGTGCTTACTTTACAATTCAATCAAAGTTTAGGAGATATCGAAACATTTGTTTGTTTCAATAAAAAAACAAATTTTACACCTATTGTTAGTACAGCATATATAACAAAGTTCGGATTTCGGATTTCGAATTTCGGAACATGCAGCTCTGGCGTTTGGCAGCTGTCGAATGTATATATCATCCAAACTGGGTTTTGTGTATTTAAAGGTCTGCCATTTTAAAATATGGAACGATTTACCACCCATTGTTCGTTCAAGTTGTTAAATATTATTAAAGGCTGATTTTTCAAAGCAAATATTCTTCAGCAATGAGGCCCATTTCAATCTAGGTCAGTGGTGTTCACATGCATACTACTACAATTTTCAATTTTTGTACTTGTGGTAGTAGCTCTCTCGCTCTATGCACTGACAAAAATTGTTGTGCAGGTATTAAGCAAGAATTGTGTTATAATTATCATTGTCATCATCATTCTCTTTATCAGTATCATTATCAATATCATTATCATTGTCACTATATAATGATAACTATTATCAGTATTATTATTTATTAGCCTGCAAATAACGCATTTTCATATTCCTCAAACATTTCGTGCAGTGCAAAACACACAACCAAGAGGCGTGAACCTTATTGCTTGAAGTTTCAGCGCCAACTGGTTGAGAGAACTTTGTGCATTCGATCGTGTACGTGTTTCGATTCTCGAATAAAGCTTTCAAGTCTTACCACCTGTGGTACTATGTGAACATCACTGCTCTAGGTGGATGCGTGAATAAGCAAGTTTGCCGTATATGGTACTCTGAAAATTCCCAAGCGATTGTGGAGCAGTCATTGCATCCCCAATAAGTGATATTCTGGTGTGCATTATGGTCTGGTGATGTCATTGGTCCGTATTTTTTGAAAACGATCAAGGAGTCAATGCTGAGTGCTCGTTCCGCACTCGAACCGTATCGGATTTTTTTTTACTTGAAATTGAAGACATGGATCTGAACGATTTATGGTTTCAACAAAATGGGTCTATAAGTCACACAACAGCGTCAATTAGGGCTTTGTTGCAAAAGAAATTTCCAGGACGACTTATTTTGTGATTTGGCGATGTGATATTCGATGTCTCTGGACTTTTTTTTTTGTGGGACTACACAAAAGATGGTGTTAACGTGAATTAGCCTCTTCATAAATAGGTAAATAAAGCTCTTGAGCATCTAAAAACCAACATTCGTCGAATCATGGCCGATCTAGTGCCCGAGTTGTGTATAAAAATGAACGAAAATTCCCTCAAAGTCCTGCAAAAACTATCTATTTCAATTTGACCGATAAGACGTTTCGTAAGAAATTTTGACCCAGTGTTTGAAAAGAGCCCAATTCAATTATTATTCATTTAAAGGGGCATGACAATTCCCATACGTAGGCTGCTAATTATATTTCGTGATCTGACAAAGCTAATGTTATTCCAGTCAAATTGACGTTTCCATTGGAAAGTTTAACATACATTTTTTACACATTTGTACACATGTTAGCAACATTTTGGTGTACTTAATTTTACTGGGTTGTTTACAGTGCTTTTAAAATTGTAATTTAGAAAAAAATGGAATTTCGTACATTACGATATCTGTCAAATATTTTTACATGTATTTCTTATGGAGAATATTTGGTCTAATTTCGCAATGTCGTGTCATCGATAGAGAACTGTTCCTAATTTGACAGCTTGTCATTGTTGTCGTTGTCAATGTGTTCATTGCATAACACGTAAACATTTTCGTGTGATTATTTTATACAACTTTCGAAGTGAATTATCTCAACAAGAGTGCATCGATGAACTTAGTTCGACTTTTGGCGATAAAGCACCATCAAATTTCTCTGTATATAAATGTTATACAGAAATCAAGTGGGCCTTACGTCGTTCACTGACCAAATGGTCCAAATGGTAGTGAAAATGGTCCAAAATATATTGTGCTACAAAAAATTAAGCTGTGCGCAAACTGGTAATGCTTGGACATCCTCAATGCTTGATCATCCTCATCATGAATGAGGCATTCCTGGATATTACTTTCACCAACATACATACCATTTTGCATGAAAACATAGTTGTGAAAGTGAATAAGATTTATTCACGTTGGATTCCACATAATTTGATAAAAGCTTAAAAAAAAGCTCATGTCGATTGATGCAAAGAAACGCTGAAGCAATACAGTCGCATTGCTTCAAAAGACGTTTATAAAATCGTGACTAGTGAGGTGAGGAATCATGGATCTATGCGTATAGACCTGAAAGTAAATAGTAGTCGTTTGTATGGGTTTTTCAAGATGAATCAAATCCAATACAAGTTGTTTGAGTTCGAAGCACTGTGAGGCAAATGGTCGCTTGTTGCTTTCAAAAAGCTGGTCACATGGCCACGATACCAGTTGGGACAAGAAGAACGGTTAATTCGGAATGGCAGAAATATGATGGAATTCGGAAGACCATTTATTTGCCAGAATTGTTCCGTTTAATAAGGAAAACAAATAAGCACCGAAGAATTATTCTTCATCAAGACAATGCGAGCTCCCACACATCAGCTCAGCCAGAGGCGTTTTGAGCTCTCAAGACATTGAACTAATGGGTCATCTGTCCGACAGTCCTCATATGGCACCCCAAGACGTCTTTTTGTCCCCGCACACCAAGGGTAAACTGAGTGGACAAGGATTTTCAACGCCGGAAAAAGCCGTTGATATGTTCAAAAACTTTGTTTTGGAGATGTCTCAAACGGAATGGGATAATTGTTATGACAAATGATTCGAACGCATGCAAAAATGTTTTAATCATAAAGGAGAATATTTCGAAAGACAATAATGATATTTTCAATGAAAAAAAAATTGGTCTTTATAATTATTTCCGAAATATATATAGCAACCTGCTGGTCCCATCTACAAGCAACAAGTACGCACTTAAATCACTTCCAGCGCAATAAAGTTGCTTCCATCTGCAAGCTTGATCCAGTACGAGCTTTAGCGTGCACTATAAGCGCGACCTTGGTGTGTTCATCTAAAAATCATTTGATTTTAGAAGGATATAATTTCTTTGCATCAGTTCTGTACAGTTCATGCTTTGTTAGCCAGTGCAGTCTTGCTGCAAGCAATATTATAAAAAAGCATGGATGCATGAGGCAAGTAATGGCTGATTGGCACTTCATCTAAATAATATTTTGCATTAATTTTAACGCCTTTATCAATAAAAAGGAGTAGAAGCTTGTCTTGTGTGAATAAGGCGCCCAAGCCATGACAGATGATATGTTTTGATATCTTTCAATCTCTTTTATATAAAAAAAAGATCAACATATTCTAAACCTGCTACAATTTTGATGAATTCTTCTACGATTTTAACCACTGTAGGTGTCCACCTTTTTAGTGTTCTTACTGCTCCTCCCTAGAACAACGACTACAACATTGCATCAGCCATTCATTCTATGCGCAGTTCTTTGGTTTTAATCTAGCTGCTCATAGCTGGCAGCTTAAATTGCAGTCAAGATATGAAAATTGCGCTTTGGGTGAAATTTAATGCCAGCAGATGATTGTTTTTTTTTCTTTCTTTATTTCTTTCTTCTTCTTCTGACATTGCTTCATCTGTTTCGCAGCTTTATGCATTGCACTGCAAAGTAGTCTTGTTTTTTGCAGTGACTTAAAAAAATGTTTTAGAGAATTTTTTTTTTTTTTATATTTCGTTGGAACACTTTGTTTGAATTTAATGGACGGAGTCATTAGTTTAAAACGAGCTTAGCTTGGCTACTGTGTTCAGCGACTTGAGCAGGATGTGGTTGGTTTTTTTATTGTTGGTTGTTTGTGTTGTTGTTGCTGTTGTTGTTGTTTATGCTGATGTCTTGACAATTGCTAATAAATATTCATTGTTGCCATATAATTTAATTACATTAATTTTATTATATGTTGTATGTGAGGCTCGAAAAGATTTGAAAGATTATTGAAAGCTTTAGTGTTCAAAGAACTTCTGCATATTCATTGACATTAATGTTTATTAGCGAAAGGTTATAAAAAAACAGATCGTTTTAAAAAGGGCGCTGAAAAAGAGAAAGCTAAAGTCTTCATGTTAAGCAGAAACTTTCAAATATTTACATTAATGCTATTTTACATGCTATAAATTTAAGATATTTAAGAACTTTTATTTAATTAGTAGTTAAAGTGTTTTTTAGAAATAAAGCTTAGAAATGGCGAAATTTCAACGTAATAAAGAGAATTTGGTCAAAAGCTTGATTTGAATCTGATGTAGAGCTTTTATAAATTATCTTTAAACTATTCTATGCATCATTTAAGAATGGTGCTTTGAAATTTTCAAGCATGTAGTTTGTTTTTTCTTAACATAATATTTAAATAAAAAACTTTTGGCAACCCTATAAAAGATTAATAAGAACTTGCACGTCAGTCTATAGAAATACATTGAAAAACAATTTGTTAATTGTCTTTGTATTAAATAATTAAGGAAAGTTACTTTTTTTGAGCTATTAACATTTTCTTAATGAAGCTTTAATATAAAGTTAGTTTATATAAAATATAAAAAATTTCGATAAATATTAAAAACTTTGAAGCGCACGATTTGAAGGCTTTATTTTATTATTTTATTTTATCAAGTTTTCGAATAAAATTTTGATAGCTTTTTTTTTTTTAAAAAAAAGTGAAAGCATTCACCACAAATTTTATTGACTTTGTAAATTATTTCAGAAATTTCAATTTGTCAAAAATTTTGCGCTTCAAGTTTTCGAAGCAATTATGCTGGATTTTTGAAACTTCAAAATGTTACCCACAAAGCTTTTAAGTATATTTAACGCGGCAAGCTTTTGAAAATACTTGTGATGTGTTTAAAAAGCCTTTCATGTGTACAGAAAAGGAATAAAATTATGTGTGTTTTTTTTTATATTTGGATTTGGTTAAAGACCTTTATTTTTCTCAAAAAAATTCTGCATTTTTTCTGCCCTATTTGAGAATAATGTCCTTTATTTGTTCTTTTCTCGAAAAAAATTCTGACCTGTAAATTAAATCGTGTTCTTTTCTCGAAAATGTTGACCTCGAAAGTAGAAAAAATGCAGAATTTTTCCACTCTCAAGATCCCCGGTTTTAGATTCTACCCTGAAATGCTACCAACTGAATGAACAAAGAAAGTGACAAGTTAGGAAAATATTAAACGATATCATTGACATTTTATTAAAGTTTGAGCTTTTTCACGGGTGACAAAATAAATTTTAAAATTGTTCTCAAAAGTAAGCAACAGTACAACCAACACAACATCATTGAAAAAATGTTGCATTTTTTCTGATCTTTTCTGGACTAAGAACAGGTCAACATTTTTTGAGTTCACATCAAAATGTAAAATATTCTGCACTCTTTTGTCGAGAAAAGAAAACGCTATAAGATGTTTTGTGTCTTAATATATAATAAGAAATTCTTTTTTACAACTTCTTTAAACGAAGCATTTAACTTGTATATTTTTAATTAACTAAGAAAAAAGCTTTGCAGCAAAAAGTTCATTAAAGCTTTTGCTATGGCTTCTTATATTTCAAAATGCATATATTTTCAATGGTGCTTTTAGGAACTTTAAAAATCAAGTCATTTAATATAATTGAAAAAGATTTTATGTTAAACATGCCTGAAGACAGTTTATAGCGTGTTTTACAAAACTTTGTAAAATATATTAAAGAGCAATATTTTTTGTTTGCAAACCTTAAAAGTTTTATTTTACAGCTTTAAAAATTCCTTAAAATTTAACTATAGGTTTTATTTGATTTGTTAATTTAAATTTTAAAAGTTTTTGGTCCCCAAAAAAGAACTTTTAAGTTAAAAAAAATGTTTCAAGCTTAAAAAAAGCACTTTTTATAATACTCTTAAATATGTTTCCGTGTTTTTGGGGATTTTTAAAAATTAAGCACTTAAAAAAAAACGAGTAGCAAGGTTTTCAAAAGCTCTAATGCTTTATTAAACACTTTTTATAAAGCTTTTTTTATATTTTTCCTTGTTGTTGACCATTCTTAAAAATCAAGTATGTCGAAAAAGCAAAGCAATCCTTAAATGTAAAACATAATAAAAGCTTTTAGAACGACATTTATAAGGGTATACATTTATAGCTCCAAAATAATTCGCTACCATTTTCTTAGCTGTTTTTTATTATACTAAGAAAGCTGTTTGAAACAAATTTCAACGCTTGAAAAAGCTTTTTGAAACAAATTTCAAAGCTTAAAAAAGCTTTTGAAACAAATTTCAAAGCTTGAAATTTTTTTTGCACCAAATTTAAAAGCTTAAAAAAGCATTTTGAAACAAATACCAAAGCTTAAAAAAGCTTTTTGAAACAAATTTCAAGCATAAAAAAGCTTTTTAGTAAAACTTGCACTTAGAAATGATTTGCTAGAACTTACAAAAATGTTCTAGCATTATTTTTAACAAACTTAAGAAAATGCAAAAGCCTTAAAATAAAATTAACACTTCAAAGTAAATCAGCATTTTTATAAGGGTATTATATATTTATATTAATTTTGTCACTCCGTTTGTAACGCCCATAAACGCCTACTTATAGAAAAGTGGTATATTCTTGATCAGCATCACCACTCGAGCTGATTTAGCCATGTCCATCTGTCTGTCCGTCTGTCTGTGATCACGATTACAACCGTAATTTTCAAGCTATCATCACGAAAATCACGATATTTAAGCTTGTATCTAAAAAATAAAGGTCAAGTTCGAAAATGAGCCAAATCGGATCAAAAACACGCCTACCTCCCAAACAAAGTGACTTTATCAAAACGGTGAAATCTCTGTAAATTCCACAAGAATTAATATATGGACTTGCAATTTTGCGTATGAACGTTGATATATAACATGTACTCTGAGTATGAAATTCGACCTAATCGTATGAAAACCACACCCACCTCCCATATAAAGTGACTTTATCAAAAAACAAAACAGAATATTTTTTATTTAAACTATGACGAAAATGTTTTTACAAATAAACATTTCTTGACTCCTTAAGACTTTGAATGTACTTCGGTTCGGACGTGGGGATACTTTAACTTCGGCCCAATCGAAGATCATTTCTTATATATAGTTTATAAATAACTTTATCAATATCTTTCAGAAACAAAAATTTATATAATATTCGAATAAAAAATAGAGGAATATATTTTTTTTTTAATTTTAGGCTTTAAAATAAAGACATATGTTAATTTTTTGCTTAAAGCTCTAGCTTTTTGCATCCAAGCTTTCAACAAAAGATTTTAGGTGTCAAACCTATTCAGTCAAGTCTGCCTTGGTTCGGAAATGGTGTCATCGATTAGTATGGGAAAGAAGAACAATCAAATAAAACATGTGTGGATTGTTCTTAGCGAGGTGGAAAATCGTGATACACTTAATCGTGACTTTGAATCTGAGGTAAGTGTTATGCCTTTGTCTCAATTAATTCATGTTATAAGGCAATACCATCCACTAACTTCGCTACCATCAGCTACATCTTTTTAAGCTTTAAGGGGACATATAGGTTACAAACTTTTTAAGAAAAATTTTTTTTTAAAAACCGCTTCAAAAATTCTGAAAAAAATTTTTTGTATTCGTTAAATGTTAATAAATATATGTGCAAAATTTGAAAACGAAAAATTTTTGTAACCTTTATGTCCCCTTAAATATTGATGCATTTTTGTTTTCTTAGATTAAGTTTATTTGAAATAAAGAAGAAAGATAAATAAAGAAAGATAAAAACATATGTAAAACCATAACTAGGCCCGGATTCGAACCCAGAACCCCTAGGTTGGCAGTCAAGCGCACTCGAGCAGCAAGGCCACCGAGTGTAGCATGTTTAAGAGCTTTTAATCATTTTTTGAAATATGTGATTTTGATATGTCTCTTTTAGGAACTGCGAAATGAAAAGAATTTATGGTATTAATTTTTTTTTAAACTCGTAATACAAGTTTAAATTCAACCAAATGAGCTAAGAAATTAAACCAATTGATAAAAGCTTTTAAATGAAGTTAACCTTAAAACATTTAACTCGAAAACCTAAAGTTTATTTTTTAGTTTTTCAGGGATTTTAAGTTTGTTTTTAATTGCTAGAGAACATTTTTCATGAAAGTAGTCTTAAGGATAGAGGAAGGGGGGGGGGGGGGGGTATATTAAGAAAAGGGTAAAGCTTTTTCGGTTGCCGTTAAATTCATGTCGTTAGCCTCTTTTATCTTTTTGTAACTTGAATCTGAGTTATCTAAATAATTTATATAAATTAGTGTTGAAAAAAATATAATTTTTATTTTAATTAAAATATGAAAGAACTTTTTACAAAGCAGAGGGTGGAAAATTGAATGAAATTATTTGTGAGTTGTAATATCTTCAACTTTTTTGTAATATCTTTTTTATTTTAATATCTTCAAAGAATTTTTCAAAATTTTTCGCAGTGTAAATATATAGAAAAAATACGGAAGGAACTTTGATAGAATTAAATTTAAACAAGCTTAATTTAACGAGCTTAACAAACTTACGCTGCAAGCTTTTACATAAGAAAAAAATTATGTTTAAAATATTCAACATGTTTTTCCGAGAAATATTTCTCTGCAAAGTTCATAAGTAAAATAATTACAAATTATTAATAGAAATTAAAAGAAATTAAAACAGCTTTTAAAAAACTAGTTTAGTTCATCATAAAGCTTGTATAACTTTATATTAAGTGTTTATAACGTTAATTTTTTCAAAGATTCAAGTCTCTTTGATGAATAGAGAACATTTCTTGATAGAAGCGAGGTAATAAAAAGAGATAAAAAAAAACTTTAACAAGCAAACGAAGCTTTTAAGTCCAAGTTATACTTTAAGACTTTTTTTAGTGTCTTATACATCTTAATATCGTTTATAAATGTAGCATAGCTCAAATATTGTCATACTAATATTTTTTAAAATTAAGATATAAAAAAAGCTTTTATTAAAACTTGTGATACAAGTGATATTTGTTAAAATCGACTTCATTTAGCGTGTTATTCGAAAAAAGCTTTTTTTAACATCATCATTCATACTGCTTTAACTAGTTTCAAAATGTCAGTTTATTTGCTTATATATAGAAATAAAAAATTGTTTATTAAAATATATAAAAAATACAAAAAAAATAAAAAAAAAAAATAAAAAAAATTACAAAAAATTCAAATAAATTCAAAAATTGTTCAAAGAATTAAGAAAACATTGTCAAAGGATTTATTTGTTTACATTAAAAACTTCAAATTAAAAACCTCTTTTCAGAATTGGCTGCGTTTAAAAAGCAAAAAAAGCTTTTCTGACGTTAGCAAGAACACAAACCAGTGATATAACGAGTTTCGAAACGAAATTTCCAACAACAATTGTACGTATATAACCTCATTAGAACTTCATTTGAGAACTCGTTTTTCGATTTAACTTCATTAAATTGATTTAACATAATTATATGCTCGGTTTGAACATGTATAAGTTAAGTCTAAAAATTCACTTTAAGTTTTTAAATTCAATTAAAGTTTTTCAAATAAATATTTTTCACGAAAGATTGAAAGTTAAGACATTTAATCACATAAAAAAGCTTTTCAATTAAGTTTACTCCAAAGCTTATAAAAACAATACGAAACTTGAAGTTTTTTGATTTGCTTTTAATCTTTAAGCGCAATGTTTGCTTTGTTACATTTCATTAGTTATCATAACATAAGATAAATTAAAAGATATTTTATGAGAACATAAGATTCTTTGAACAACAACAAAACAGAATATGACATCATAAGTAGTCAGAAAAAAATAAGATTTTATAAAAAATAAGAGCCAAATTAACTGTAGGCGTGAGTACCCTTAACAGTGTTGACCAATTCAAAGCTAAACCATACAAAATTTTCACTTTCATTTTATAAGAAAATTAAGCATTTAAAAGAAAGCTTAAACAATAGATTTCTCTCAGTGAAGAAGATTAAAGCTCTCTCACACAGACGCAAAATGTCTATGTTGTAGAATGAGCACCACTGGATTAGATTTTAAAGAAGAGAAAAAAATTGTAACAATCAAATAAAGCTTTAGAGTAAAGTTATGCTTAAAGCGGCATTTAAAGAATTTTCATAAAATGTCTCCATGAAACCACGGTTTAAAATGCAGAATATATTTTAACAAGCAATAAAAGCTTCCAACTCAAACTTTAGCTGTGGCTTTCTTTCCTTAGGGCCATATAACAGGGCCAGCCTAAGAAAAATAAAAAGAAATTATTTTTTTTTTTAAATCAAGAGAAGATTCATTCTTCATTCAAGATTTATTTTTTGTTTTACTAGCTTTGTTGACAAATTTTTTTTTTCCCCTGTTTATCCAGCATTAGCCAGCATTTACACACCAAACAAAGCGGTCATCAAGTAAATAGCTTAAAGCTGCCTGCTCTGCGTTCTTGCTGTCTATTGCAGTCGCACACCAAAGAGCTTTAATTCAAAGCTAATGACAGTAGAATAAGCAAAGCATCTAAAAAAAAGATGCATTGTCAAAAAATCATAATTATTTGTTTTATTTGTAATTTTAAGCTCAAGTCTCTCTCTTTCTCTCTTGCAGCTTTAATCTCTTTCGTCACTTAATTGTTTGCTTGGCTGTGTTGTTTGTTTTGTTTCCGGTTTTTAATAGTTGCCAACATATTTTTATTTGTTTTGGACGACCAAGTCCACAAATGTAAAAAAGCAGTTTCTTTAATTAGCGCTTTTTTGTTGCTGTTGCCTGTAATTGTTGTTTGTGTTTATAGTGCTGTTGCTGCTGGGAGCTTAAGTCGTTGTAGTTCAAAGTTGCCGGCTAAGAAAAAGTGATGTCATTTCCGTTGTTATTTGAACAGTGGTGTTACAGTGAATTTCATAATTAAATACAAACTCATATTCAGTATCTTTATAAGCATTTTTTTTTTTTTTTTTTTTTTTTTTTAAAGTAACACAATTCTGCACATATTGAACAAAATAATTAAAATTAGACACATATTCATCATCAATAATCAGCTTATCAACGCAGCTTCCGGTTTTTTTTATAGGTTTCTTAAATATATATTTTATTTTTAAGAAATTAAAACTGTTTTTGTTGCGCTGTTTTTATATGTTTATTTCAATAAAGATTAACCAATAGCAATAAAAAATTTGGTAAACCACAAAAAAAAAAAAAAAATAAAAAATGTGAAATAATTTTTGTGCTTTTTGAGTTCAAAGCATATAACTTTATGTTCACCACGAAGCTTTTAAGCTTACGCATATAATTATGCAGCAAAATAACCACAAAGCCTGTTTCTGTCAAAATTTTTAAATTTTGGACAAAATTTCAATAAAACATCCACGGTTTTCCAGAAAATAAAAGAATCATTAAAATTTCATTTCACTTTTCACCAGAAAATAAAAATTATCAATTTTTTTTTTTTTAATTTTTCAATAACTCAAGATTTTATCTCATTTTGTAAAATTAAAAAAAATATTGTTAAAAAAATGTTCCTTAATTGAGAACATGTGCTACCCAACCAGGTTTCCTACCCAACCAAACGCTTTTTGTAATAATAATGTTATTGGAATGTAATTTTTCTTGTAAAAGCTTTTCCCTACGTTGCATAAGA
Source organism: Pherbina coryleti (assembly GCA_943735915.1). NCBI lineage: Eukaryota > Metazoa > Arthropoda > Insecta > Diptera > Sciomyzidae > Pherbina > Pherbina coryleti. Next base: position 20,594,170 of record OX030952.1, read on the forward strand.
CTGCATTAATTTGACCTTTATGTAATGCCCTTTCAATGGGTCGAACATTTACTTAAATTAATTCTGCATTGGTAGAAATTCCTGACCCATACATAAATTGCATTTAATTGATTCTGAGCGCGTTGCGTGTGGCCAGCATTGCCATCGCTTCAACTCAATAAAATTAAATCATTTTTAACAGCTTTTAAGCAATTGACAACAACAAAGCGGCGCTCTTATTACAATTAAGCAAAAGGACATGCCGCCCATAACGACAACTTTAAAGTACAACTTGTGCATTCTTAATATGACTGCCAGCGTGCAGCAAAATGCATTTTACATACACTCACCCACACACACACACATACACACTCATTTTCAAATGCATATACACACACCGTGTTTTATGAATAATGCAGCCGACATGTTGCTAAGTTTGCATAACAAATCAAAAGCGTTTCTCTTTCTGTTACACTTAAGCAGAGTTGCCACCAAGGTATTTTTTAGCAACATTGAATTGAGAGATATTCGAAACAGTTGAACTTTTTTCGGAACTAATTTGAGGTGGATATTGAAACTAAAACCATGGTAGAATAATAAGGTAGGGCTGACTCGGAGAAGAATGGAGTAGAAAACAGAGCAAAATCAGCTGTTTCATCTCTAGTTTCCTTATGTTCATTTTTCACAGTTGATTTTAGATTAAACTTTTTACAAGCTTTTCTGCAAATTCCACACTTCCTGGGCATTTATAGATTTATTTTCAATGTTTTATTTATTTAATGTTTTTACAATATTTTCACTCAAATTAACATAAACTTAACACACGTGTCCGCACTATTTACAACTTGAAAACATAATATTTTTATTTCATTTGAAGTTTCTACGAACTTCGCTTTTTTGACAATTAGCCAACCTTTTCATTATCCACTCTTCCTACCTTATAATTCTACCACGACTAAAACTATCCATTAATAAAACTACCTCTCTCTTGAGTATTCTCTCTTTTACTCAAGTAATTTTTCTGTAATTATAAACGAAAGCAAAAAATGAATTGACCATTTCATTTCTAGAATGGACTCTGACCGAGCTTCCTATGATCCGGTGTTGTGCGTATTATTAAATGTTTGTACACAAATGGTTGAGAACTGGACCTACTAGTTTTATACTGATTCTCCGTAGAGAGGTGAGATGGCCGCTCAGATAAATTAATTTTAATTGAAAAAATTTTATTTGTTAGCTAAGGTTCGAACCTAGTCTTGAGTTGATATCGAGTGGTCCATAAAAAAAAAATTAAATAACTGGCCATTTCAGCCCTTGAAAGGGCTTTGACCTAGCTTCTTATGATCAATTGTGTTGTGCGTGTTATTAAAGATTTTACACAATTGACCGAGAACCGGACCTACATGTTTAACGACGACTCCGAACGGCGTCGAACGGAATGTTCTGGTTCTCAAGAAGCTTTACGTGGCATTTTGAATACTCTCTGAGGTTTGCCATTGTCTGTAGAGAGGTGGCGGCCGTACAGAAAAATTATTTTAATTCAAATAATTTTCTGTCGCTGCTGCGGTTCAAACCTGGGTCTTGAGGTTTGTTGACGTTGTTTGAGCAAAAAAGAAGTCGTCACGCCAGAAATCGTCAATATAATATATATAGGAGAATGAAAGCTCAGAGAATGAAAGTGCGTGAGATGCCTGAGGCTGTAGGCATCTCAACTGAGTAAATAAATCAAATTTTATATGAGTATTAGGGGCACTTTTGGTATTGGAACATAAAAGTATATTCAAAACTTTTCTAAGACCCATAGTGTGGCACCATCGTCATTATCCACTGCCCATTACCGTTTCCCAGCAGCAGGACTTCACCAAATAGCAACTCCATTCTGAGTTTTAATGTAAGTACTGTAACTTTTACTTCCAAAGCTATTCGATCTCAAAAATTTAGCTTGTTTGGGCGGAGCTGCACCCCTTAACCAAAGCCTGTCCCAGTTTTCCAGCAGACGGACATCATCAAGTGGCCACTCCATTCTAAGTTTCATTGTTATGCTATCCAAAGTTATTTCATTGTTATTCTATTCAATCCAAAGTTATTTGATATAAAGAATTTAGCATTTATGAGCGGAGCCACACCTTCTTGTCCAGTGCCCGTCTTAGTTTTCTAGTAGAAGGACATCACCAAATATTAAATCCATTCTGAGTTTAAACGTTCTGTGACTTTTACTTCTAAATCTATTCGATATCAAAAATTTTAATTCTAAGGGTGGAACCACACCCCTTTATACAATGCTCACCCTAGTTTTCTAGTAGATGGACATTACCAAGTGGCTACTCCATACTTTGAAAAAATATGGAAAATATGAAAAATACTTTACGGCCTCATACCTATTAATTAAACAACAAAAATTTATTAAAATCAGTCCAGCCATTTCGGAGAAGTGCAACCACAAACACCATGAAATTTGTATGTATTAAATTTAGACATGGAAAAATTATTCGCGCGATGGGTACCGCGATTGCTCATACTCGACCATAAGCGCAGTCGTGTAAAAGGAGTGTTTGGCGGTGTTCAACTGCTCTCCGAAGAAGTTTTTCAACACACCATCATAACACATTATTCACAGTTGTTGGATAGATTTGACATTGATTAAAGGCAATAATTTTCCCATTGGGCGAAAAAAAGGTGCTCTTGAGCGTTCAGCCCATACAAGAAGTGGACAAAAATAGAAAGATTGTTTGGATATCGATGAAATTTGGTACTATAAGTAATTTCGGATCGCTGAGCTCAGATTTATTATAAACTTTATAGTTTTGCTGAAAATCAGGTATTTAGGACGATTTTCTTAAGCCCCATAATTTTTTATTTTTTTTTTATAATTTTTTTAATAGCTTTTTCTAAAAAGTATTTTCCCTGTCTGGAATTTTTATTACTAATTAATAAAATGTAAATATTTTCATGAATTTTTAAGTTTTTTAGAAAAATATATAATTTTTGATGTAATTTCTTAATATGTAAGACAGGCCCGTAGACAAGGGGGGGGTTTTTTAGGGTTAAAACCCCCCCCTTATGGTCCAAAAAGTATAAAAAAATAATATATTAGCATTAATATAACTTTGCCAATTTGCGAATACTTGCTGCTCGTGCGTCTTTTTTCTCTTACAGTGCAAACTGTAAGTGAAAACAGCAACAGCGAACACATCAACATGCTTAAGTATCGGAAAAAGTCACATTTAAAAAAAAAACAATATATATTTATATATATATATAAGAAAAATTTTTTGCCATAAAAACTGAAATGTGTTTCCAGAAATTTCATTTCAAATTTTAATTTAATTTCACATTTTATCATTAAATGGGAAAGCGTTCACTTATTTTGAAGCTTCACATTAATATGTGACATTTTTCATAATTTCGCAGATTATATTACTCTTAATAAGAAGATCTTAGCTTTCTAAAGTAGGTTTTATGGCTCTTAATGTTTTTATTACAATATCTTTTAGTTTTTCATTGATTAAAATTATAATTGCATGATATCGGAAAAAGGGACGTTTTGTGGGATTTTTAGTATATCTGCTTTTATTGGCATCACCAAATTGACAGACGCACGATCTGTCAACGCAACATTGAGTTTTGCAAAGTTTGAGGTCGTGCGTTTTGACAGCTTATATCGTAAAGTTTTTACAACGGAGACCAACGTACGGTCAGAGCAGGACCGACCTAACGCAGTATTGTAATTCAGCTATAAGAGTTTCTGTTGTTAATTTTACTGTGCCAAAACTAAAAAAATGAGTCTACTTAATTGGCTGCAGAAATCAGAAGTGAAAAAGGCTAGAACGGTGGAAAGTTCAAATCAATGCGTAAATGTGTTAAAAAGTTGACGAATATTTCTGAATGTTTGAAAGCTGTGTTTTTTTTTTTTTTGGTAGCGTGTTTGCATTGATTGAATATTAATGGATTAACTTTTTGTTTGATGCGGAACCGAGAAAATCCGAAATATATTATATTTCATCTGTATTGCAGAAAACGTTCAAGAAACTTTGGAATCTGAAAAGTCTTCAGAACTTCCTTTGTAACCTGCAGTTGGAGAAAGCTTTAATGTTGACAGCTATGTAGAAACCGGTAGTACAAGTTGCGGTATTAATATTTTACTTTTAATGTTTATAACTCTAAGTTTGTGTGTATGATTGTAGAAATTGTTCCAGAAAACATATGATTCATCGGAACTGCCTTCGACTTCGAGAGTATATCAGTGTCCAAATAACGATATTTCCAAGTTGATGAGCAATATTTTCGATTCGAACCGCTTTGAAAATTTTCAAAGCATTTATGTGCCTCCACCAAATTTTAATTTTCCTGCCAGCGGTTCTCGCAAACTCCGATTAAGCATTCTTGCTTGAATCGTTGGCATTGGTTGGTTTACTCCAAATTGGAAAATGCAGCGTATTGCAAGTTTTGGGTATTTTTTAGCACTGGTTTTGGAGGCGCAGGATCGCAACCTCTTGGTAATTTTACCGAATGATAATAAAAACTTTTTAAATAAAATTTTCTAACCTTTTCATTGTGGCGTTTACAAAAGTCAGGAATACAAGAAAATGTCGTTATTCTAATCGTGGTTATTTTTATATAGAATTTTAAACCGATATAAGTTTGCAAGTTAATTATTAAAATAATAATATAAGAGACTTAATTATTGTCATTTTAGAAGTTTGTCTTGAAAATTTTATTTTTTTAGCGTCTTTCTGTATTCCAAAATGACAGTTTAACGATAAGCAAGACATATAGCCGAAACACATTGAGCTCAACAAACGACAGTTTTGAAATTATAGAACACACGTTTTTTTATGTTAAATGGGCATACATACACTAAGGGAAAAAAATATTAAATTTATCCAAAAACTTTTTTAATTTATCCAAAAAGCGAGTCATTTTTGCACCAATAACGCATTTACTTAAATCGACTACGTAAATATTTAACATTTATTTAAATACTTTTCTAATTAAATAAAATATTAAAATATTTAAACAGAATTAATAAAAAATATATTAAAATTATGCACGAATATATTTAAGTATCTTTCAAATATTTACTATTTGAAAATAAAACTATCGCACTTAAGGAAAATTTATATAAAAATATTGATATTGAAAAACAATTTATTTAAATATTTCCCACGAGCTGCGTCCATATCAAACGCCATTAGGTGGTATATTTTATTTTCTTTTTGTGAAAATATGATTTGTGAGTCCGGTGGTGAGTGCGATGCATGATGAAATCATGTAGAGTGGAGAGACATTCTTGAGAAAATACCGAGTTGTCACTCCACCTCACATGAATTCATCATGCATCGCACTCACCACTGCACTCACAAATCATATTTGCCAAATATCCATGATATATTACCCTTGAAACATTAACTAAATGAGAACTATAAGACCTGCAACTGCTGGTGCGAAGAAACTGCAGCAGCATCGCACAGGAACAGAGTGCGATGCTGCTGCTGCTTGACGGCTGCTTGGCAGCTGTATGGAATATGTGTGTCAGTGTGTGGCATAAATAAAATTTAAATACGGGAAAAAAACGAGTTGTAAGGAAAATATTTGATGTATCCACGTAAATATTTAAATAAAATATATACTCAGGCGTGGATAATGTTAATATGCGTTATTTTCCTTAGTGTAGGGATTGCAGTGGCAGAGCGGACGCTGTGTTATTAGAATTAACAAAAAAAAAAAAAAAAAATAAGAAGATTTAATATAAATATATAAAATAAACAAAAATAAAGTAAATTCATTTTTGTTTTATGTATTTGGTATACAAAAAAGTTTCAAAGTGTTATTTTTTAAATTTGTCGCTTTATTGTGAAAATTTGTTACAAATTTATTTTTTAAAGTATTGTCCATTTCTAGCCACTGATTTTTCCCATCTTTCTGGTAATTATGTAAAAAATACCTTCTCATTTCTCGATATCAAAAACTATCGATATTTTGTTTTAATCCAAACCCCCCCCCCTTAGGTACATCCTGGCTACGGGCCTGATGTAAGACTAAATTCATTGAACATAAGCTAATGAGATCTATATTTTGTACTAGATTATATTTCAATTAATATTTTACATAATTATTAAAAATTGTTCACTTGAACTTTCCTAGGGGAGAAGAAATTTGAAAACATTTATATTCATTAAAAATATCTATAGCACTTTCTCCGAATACGATATATTTCTTGACCAAACTTCTTGAATCAGTTTGGTCATCCGAATCATACTTCATCTTGTACATACTATGATTAGACCTACCATCCATACCCCACTTGCATATCAACGATACTTTTCCCGAGTACTCTGTATATTGTAATAACTCCAGTTACTCTATTTGCTGTCGTTCGCATTAGAATTCTAAAATCTACTTCAGCTGATACATCTGTTGCAATAATTGGTGGAACTAACGACTTTTTTAAGTTCCTTATCACATATTAGCTCGGGACACAGTTTTTGTGCAAATTGTTTATAATTTTTAGCAGCACAAAATATTTTTTTTCAACTGCTACCCCATCCACGATATTCTCCAGATTTGTCCGCTGCGACTATTTCCTACTTCCAAACATGAAAAAAATGGTCCGGCGGTAAGAGATATGGGTCGAATGAAGAGGTCATTACTGACATAAAATCCTATGTTGAGGACCTTGCTAAAACCTTTTATGTGGAAAGAATAAAAGAAATTGAAAAAACTTTCGACCAAATGTATCAATCTAAAAGGAGACTGTATCAATCTATGTTGAGAAATAAACAGCTTTTTACTGAATATATACCTTTTATACAAACCAATTCGGGCTCATAAAATTACACTTGTATTTCCGTTAGTTAAATACTGAAAATAAAAAATAGATTTTTCCTCAAATGCTCCTGTTATCAATAGATTCCTCTATGACAATCAAGACCAACAATTTTGGTCTTTATTAAGCCATTTTAATCAAGAACCTCAAAAAACCATTTTATCTCTAGCTATGTAGTTTTGACTTTTTTCCCACTGAATTGTTTATTAGTTAAAAAAATAAGTCTCGTTAAGGGGTTAAAGGGTTTCTAAAAAAAATTCTCTAAGGTTTTAAATATTTGATTTTATAAAGAATAGTGCTATGGCAACTCTGACTCTCAACATCAGCTATCATCACGCTCGATCGATCAAGTGCCAATTGTTTGCCACTTTTTTCCTTCTACATATGTTTGCTTCTTCATCACCTTCTGATTCTAGACACTCACACAAACACACACACGTTCCTTTGATATTCATGCAGTCTCTACAATACTTGGCTGCATCTGAGGGCGCTGCTGTCGACACTTGATATGCATTTGTCAAGCTAGCAGTTGGTGTCGTCGATGTTGTTGTTTTTGTTGTTGTTGTCGTGAGTGTTGTTGCCGCTGCTGCTGTCGCTGTTTGTGATTTCTTGCCTTATATTTTTTGCACTTTTATTGAATGCTATTTTTTTTTCAATTTTATGCTTTTGCTCCGGGCTTGTAATTGATAACAGCAATTTATGAATAGCTGTCGTTTTTCTCTATGAACACCTTGAATGTGTGCTTTGGTTGTTTTGTATGTTCCACTGTCAGCTGTATAATCTTGACATTATCGATTGACTGCAATTCAGCAAATCGTTCTGCTGTCAATATTCCAAAAGTTGCGGAATGCGGAATCAATGGCGTTGAAAATTGATTTTTAATATGACACTTGATTGTTGTAGCTATGTATGCATGGTTGTTGTTGTTGTTGTTGTTGTTGTAGTTTTTTCTTGTTGGTTGTTGGTGTTATTATCAAGGCGGCTTGCAAGTCGCTGGCTGTTGATGTTGCTGTTGCTGTTTTCTATGAAGTGTCAAATTGATATGTCAATTGAAGGCATGATAATTTGTGCTGTCAATTAATAGGCAAGAAATGACATTCTTTAGCAAAGCAAATGATTTAATGGCCAGCACTGTGAAGAAACGAAGGCGTGCGCGAGCATTTAGTGAGGGGCTTGGCAAAGCAATACAAATTGTCATCTGCTGCATTTTGTTGAGTTGTATTTATTGTGATTTATGCACGCGACTATTTTTTTAAGATCGAAGAGCAAAATTCCAATGATGTTAATTGAAATTGACAGCTAACGAATGTTTTGAAAGAGGCAAACATACAGAAGAAAAAGTTCTGTTAATCATACTCTTCAACTCTTTTTCCATTATGACATTTTAAGTGATGTCTAAGATGACATTTAAAGTGTTATCAAATCAAATCGAAATCTAGTTCAAATAAAACAAAAAAAAAAAAATCAAAATAAAAAAAAACTTGAGGATAAAAATGGAATGTAGTAAAACATCGCGTCATGATCAACTCTAAATCAAGCCTAAATCTACTTGAAATCTTGTCGAAATCAATGTTGAAAATCAAGCAGAAATCATATCGAAATCATATCGAAATCGAAGCAAAATCAAGTCAACATCAAGGCGGCATCAAGTTCAATCAAATTGAAATAAAGTGGAATCAATTTGAAATTATGTCGACATCAAGTCGGCATCATGTTGTATACAAGTCGGAATAAACTGGAATCAAGTCAAAATTAAGTAAAACTTAAATCAATATCAAGTCACTATGAAGTCGGCATTAAGTTACAATCTAGCCAGAAAACACTGAAATCAAGCAAACATAAAATTGAAATCAAGTCGGAATAAATTGGAATCAAGTCAAAATCAAGATGAAATCAAAGGAAATCAAGTTAAAATAAAGCGTAATCAGGCCAAAATCAAGTCAGCAACAAGTTAAAATCATAAAAAAAAATAAATAACTGGCCATTTCAGCCCTTAAAAGGACTTTGACCTAGCTTCTTATGATCAATTGTGTTGTGCCTGCTATTAAGTTTGTACACAATTGACCGAGAACCGGACCTACATGCTTAACGCCGACTCCGAACGGCGATGAACAACGGAATGTTCTCGTTCTCAAGAAGCTTTACATGGCATTTTTGATTACTCTCTGAGGTTTGCCATTGTCTGCAGAGTTCTCGTTCTCAAGAAGCTTTACATGGCATTTTTGATTACTCTCTGAGGTTTGCCATTGTCTGCAGAGAGGTGGCGGCCGTACAGAAAAATTATTTTAATTCAAATAATTTTCTGTCGCTGCTGGGGTTCGAACCTGGGTCTCCAAGGTTCTTTGACATAGTGACCACGCACTTTAACCAACTACGCCACGGACGCCACAAGTTAAAATCAAGTCGGAATAAATTGGAATCAAGTAAAAATAAAGTAAAAATCAAGAAAAAATCAAATTGAAATCAAGTCGAAATAAAGTTGAATCAGGTCAAAATCAAGTCGGCATCAAGTTTAAATCAAGTCATCATAATCAAAAATCATAGTCAAAATCAAGTCAATATTAAGTCAATATCAAGTCGACATCAAATTAAAATCAAGTCATCATAATCTGAAATCAAGTAGGCATCAAGTTGCAGCCAAGTCGGAATAAACTGGAATGAAGTCGACATTAAGTTGGTATCAAGTAATATCTAATCAGAATAAAGTGGAATCAAGTCAAAATCAAGTCGACATTAAGTTGAATACAAATGAAGTCAAGTCAAAATGAAGTAAAAATTAAATCCATATCAAGTCAATATGAAATCAAGCATCAAGTTAAAGTCAAGCCAGAATACACTGAAATCAAGTCGACATCAAGTTGAAATGAAGTCAGAATAAGCTGGATTCAAGTCAAAATCAAGACGAAATCAAGTAAAAATCAAGAGGAAATCAAGTTGAAATCAAGTTGAAATCAAGTTGAAATAAAGTAGAACCAGGCCAAAATCAAGTCGAAATAAAGTGGAATCAGGTAAAAATCAAGTCAGCATCAAGTTGAAATCAAGTCGGAATAAACTCGAATCAAGTCATTATTAAGTCAATATTAAGTCGGCATCAAATTAAAATCAAGTCATTATAATGTGGAACCAAGTAGGCATCAAGCTGGAACCAAGTCGGAATAAACAGGAACAAGTCGACATTAAGTTGGTATCAAGAAAATCAAGTCAGAATAAAGTGGAATAAAGTCAAAATGAAGTAAAAATTAAGTCAATATGAAGTCAAGCATCAGGTTAAAATCAAGCCAGAATACACTGAAATCAAGTAGACAACAAGTTGGAATCAAGTCTGAATTAACTGGAATCAAGTCAAAATCAAAACGAAATCAAATAAAAATCAAGAAGAAATCAAGTCGAAATCAAGTCGAAATAAGGTGAAATCAGGTCAAAATCAAGTCGGCATCAAATTAAAATCAAGTCACTTTAATCTGGTCGACATTAAGTTGGCATCAAGTAAATGAAGTTGAAATAAAGTCAGAATAAAGTAGAATCAAGTCAAAATCAAGTCGACTACAAGTAGGCATCAAGTTGCAGTCAAGTCGGAATAAACTGGAATCAAGTCAAAATCAAGTTGGCATCAAGTTGAAATCAAGTCGGAATAAACTAGAATCAAGTGAAAATCAAATCGACAACAACTAGACACCAAGTTGAAATCAAATCGGAATAGACTCAAGGGCAACAAGTTGAAATCAAATCGGAATAAACTAGAATCAAGTCAAAGTCAAGTTGGCATCAAGTTCAAATCAACTCGAAATAAACGCGAATCAAGTCGAAATCAAGTCGACAACAAGTTGTCATCAAGTTGAAATCAAGTCGAAATAAACTGGAACCAAGTTAAAATCCGATGAAAGTTCGAAGCCATGTTTTAAGGTTCAATTCGAAGTCAGATTTGATATCATGCTCAAAGCTAAACCCAAATTCAAGAACAAGCCAAAAATCACTTTCAACGTTAATATGGAAGTCATATTGAAGATAACGCAATTCGAAGTTCGAATGAACATCAAATTCTAACTAAAATTTATAAAATAATTCAAGATTATGAGTTCGAATGCATGTTTCGTATTTAAATTCGAAATCAGGTTCGAATTTATGTTTAAAATCAAGTTCGAATTTATATCCGAAGTCAAAATAGAATTTATATTCGTAGTCAAGTTCGAATTTATATTCGAAGTCAAGTTCGAATTTATATTCGAAGCCAAGTTCGAATTTACATTCGAAACCAAGTTCGAATTTACATTCGAAATCAAGTTAGAATTTACATTCGAAATCAAGTTCGAATTTATGTATATTCGAAATCAAGTTCGAATTTATGGATATTCGAAATCAAGTTCGAATTTATGGATATTCGAAATCAAGTTCGAATTTATATTCGAAATCAAGTTCGAATTTATATTCGAAATCAAGTTCGAATTTATATTCGAAATCAAGTTCGAATTTATATTCGAAATCAAGTTCGAATTTATATTCGAAATCAAGTTCGAATTTATATTCGAAATCAAGTTCGAATTTATATTCGAAATCAAGTTCGAATTCATATTCGAAATCAAGTTCGAATTTATATTCGAAATCAAGTTCGAATTTATATTCGAAATCAAGTTCGAATTCATATTCGAAATCAAGTTCGAATTTATATTCGAAATCAAGTTCGAATTTATATTCGAAATCAAGTTCGAATATATATTCGAAATCAAGTTGGAATTTATATTCGAAATCGAGTTCGGATTTATATTCGAAAACTAGGTCGAAATCAAGTTCGAATTTATATTCGAAATCAATTCTCCAAATTCTCCAAATCTTGGGAAAAACAAAAATTTCACCAAAAATGGGAAACCTCAATAAATCGTCAAGCAAGCACAAAAACAAATAGAATTAATATGATGAAAATAAAATTGATTTGAACAAATTTCTTTATTTCTGCAAAAAATTATTGTTAATTTTGTTTTGTAGATTATTTAAACAAATTAATTAATTTGTCTGCTAATTAATTGTTCGAACGCACGAACTGCATGGCAATTAATTAGCTGCTATAATTAATATACATAGCTACAAACACAAGTAAAAAAAAATAACAATGAAATCAAATGAAATCGTTACAATTAAATTTCATGTTTAGAGCGTTAATACACTTAAAGAAAAAAGTTTATAATTCTTATCAATGCAAAACTTTTTATTTCTTGACTTTTTATTGAAACTTATAAGTTTAAATCGATCGTTGGCTACATTTAATTTATTAAAAGCGCTTTTTTTGAAATTTAAATCCACTGGGGGCGTCTAATCGCTAGTTTAAAATTAATAAAATGCGGTTTTATGCTCAAGCAACTTAAAGCGGCGGCACCATGTGTTGCTACAGCACATGACAACATGTTCCACCGCTGTGCTGCAGAGTTGCCAGCCTGCTCATAACTCATGGCGCAGATATTAATATTTGCTAAGCTTCAGTAATAAGCAAAAATTTAACTAAAAAAAAAAAGCACGCAACATTTGTGGCTCTAACGAACACTACTAAATTTGTTGCTGATTATGTTGTCACAGCGTATAGAGCTTAAATGAAATTTTGTTGCCAGATTTATGCGTCCAGAGGGCGTGATTTAAAATGCGATAAATTATTAATTAAAAAAATTTGTTGACTTGCTAATTTATTGTTGTTGGATTTTGATTACTGTTGAACATTGAAAACTTAAATGCCGACATCTTGTATTTTATTTAATGAGTTGTGAAAATGTGTTTTTTAGGGTTTCTGTGTGTCTAATTTTAACTTACGTTTTTTTCGATATTCGTGTCTAAAAATAGTTGCCATGCTTACCTGTAAATAAAAAAAAGAAACAAAGGTTAATTGTTTGAAATTTAAAAATTATTTTAAGCACCTTAAAAATTTGTTCTTTTATAAAATAGAAACTTTACAGCTTGTTTGAAAATGTCCAAGTACCCCTCTCTAACTTCCTAAGCAACTCATTAAAGCTCGCTCATTCGCTCATAATTAAGGTCAAGTAATCGTCTGAAGCAAGCCGTTCAAAAATAATTATGTTTGTCCAAGAAAACTTGGCTATTTGTTAAGCTTTTAACACTGTAAACAAGAGAAAAGTATATTTTGCCTGTCAATGGGTGAGCTTTGTATTTATTCTCAACGCTCCTTATTACCACTGCTGAACTGTCACTCTCGAGAGCTCTTAGCGAACATCATAAAAGCTCTTTTGTTTCAAGTTTTCAATTAACTACTATATGTGAAGAAAATAAAAATCAGAAAAAAAAATGAGTAAGTGTTTGAGTAGTGTTTGAAAACGTTAAAATATTAAGGAAACATAAAAAATAAAAAAAAAAATTTGTCAATGTTTGAAAACGTCAAAAATTTAGGAAGTATAAAAAATCAAAATCTATAGTTTTGATAAATATAGTAAATATAGTAAATAGGCGTAGACAGTATAGTTAAGAACCATTTTCTTCCATGTTTTTCAACCGATTTTGATAATTTTTAAGTCAATAAGAGTAGGGAGAAGGAGTACACTTGATATCTATTATGGGCGTGGCACATCTCATACAACTTAAATTTGCGAAATCGAATAGCTTTAGAGTTGTATGTCACACAGCCTCAGAAATCGGTATTCACCCTCAAATCAAACATACCATTTCACTGGTTACATTTTATGAAGGTTGAAAAAAGGGCGTGGCACTTTTCAGCAGCCTAAATTTTCGGTATAACTTTCGAACTATAAGTCACAAATCAATTCTCGGTAGGAACTGCCTATTTAGTCGTGTTCTTCGACTGGAAAAATTTAAAGAGCATTGGACAAGGGGGCGTGGCACCACCCAAATAATTCAAAGTTCTTATATCGAATAGCTTTAGAAGTAAATTTCCCAGTTCCCACTTGGTGACATCCTTCTACTAGAGAGTAGAATATGGGAAGTCCCAATACTGGGACGGGCAATGGACAAAGGGGTGTGGCTCTGCCCCTCAAAACATGTTTTGAATAAAAATACAAAAAAAAAAAGAAAATCAATTTTTAAATGGTCGAATTTCGACCAACGGCGATACTTGTATAAATAATTTGTCAAAAATGAGGTGTCCAAGAACTTAAAATTCTTATCCTTAGGGAATACTCGATAGGTTTTGTACAGTGAAAGAAAGTATAGAATTCGTTGCATTTTATAACGACAATTCGTTTTCAATCGTATTTACGATGCAAAATTCCCGCGTAATCATGTGCCTAATGAGAGGTGGTTAAGTGCAATATAATCAAAATCTTCTAAGAGACTGGTTGAGCGTAAGATTTGGTGACACCGAAAAAGTTCCGCCCCTGAATTTTGACCGAAAATATCGACGCAGTGAAAGAACTTGTTGAAAACGATCCAAGCACCTCAATACATCAGCGTGCTCAAGCAGTCGACCAATCCACGTCCACACTGCAGCGAATATAAACGAAAAATTTCAGCACTCTGCATGCATAACTCAATTGAATCAAGAACTGTATCTGGTGTATCACCAACAGCGTAGCGCATTCTGTGATAGAGTCCTTAAAAGCATGAAAGGTGATGGGAAATTTTTACAATTGGGATCTGAAAATCCATGAGTTGTTCAACAGTTAATATAACTGTTTGGTGCGGATAGTGGGCCGAAGGCATCAAGGTGCTGTAATTTTCGAAAATGATGACTCAAGAGTCGTTGCAGTAAATATAGTGAGCTATAGCCATATGAAAAACGATTTTTTGTGGTTGTAGATGAAGTATATAGACACAGACGACCTCTACTTTCAACAGGATGGAGCTTTGTGCCATAAAATCGTGAAACAATGAAGTTATTGCGTTTGAAGTTCTCTGGTCGCGTACTTTTGTATTTTAGAGACAACAATTGGCAACAAAGATCTTGTGATTTAACACCGTTAGAGTTCTTCCTTTGCGGTTATGGTAAAATTCAGGTCTACGCCAGAGAACAGCTTGAGTGCATTCAAATTGCGTTTCGAATCTCTCGTCAATATACGAGCTACGAATGTGCCTTCAACATTTAAATTAATGCGCGAATACATGTACCAATCACTGTGATACGAATGTCATAGAGTACGAGCGCCCACAATTACGAATGCCTACGACACAAGAATGCCCGACGAATCAAGACATTCGCAACATTCGCCAAAATCAATGAAAATGCATGCTTTTATGTCCATTCGCAACCAGAAAAAACAGAAAAAAAAATGGTAAATATTTAAGACAAAGAAAACAAACAACACAAAGAGAACGGCACGCGGTGCTAGAGAACGGCAGAGAAATATGTAAACAACAAAAATTCATGCAGCAAACACTCGAGTATTAAGCGAATCATCCGAATGTCTACATTGCCTGGATGCTGCCTTTACATCAATTCGCAATCGTTAAAAACTGTGCATAGCACCAATCGTTGTTTACGAACTCGAGCAGCAGGCATGCATTAATTTTTTTGTGCGATTGTGGCTGACAATGAATGTTTTTCGAGTGGCGAAAAATTACGAATGGTCTTATAAAAAAATCTCTGGTCTACGCTAACCATTCGCCAACAATTCCAATCTCAAAGCGAACATTAAAGTCACCAAATGACTTTAAAGAGTCAAATGGCAAAAGAGTGATGCATAATTTCGAATAAAGGTCATTATCTATAAAAAATTTTAAGAGACAATAGTTCGTTTTATTGAAATAATACCATTTCCTACATCTCTTGTCGATACACTTTTGTGTCAAAAGAAATAGAGTTTTGTTCATTTTTATTTAATTTTAAAAATATTTTTGATGCAGTTTTTGATCTTAAAGCAAATATTTGCTTCTGTCAAAAATTCTTTTGTCGTTTGTCCAAATTAATACCATCCCTGGAGCTACAGTAACGAGAAATTAAAAGGCAACACAAAAAAAAAAACTAAAAATGTTAAATCCGCCATAGTGTGGATTGAAAGCAACATTTTATATAAATATATAGACTGAAACGGAATAATCAAGTCAAAGTTTTAAAAATGCCAAAATAAAAAAATAAAAAAATTAAGCAACTACGAGAAAAGCGGTACTCTTTCTGAAACAGCGGTAATGTCTGTTAGGAATTCGGCGGTTAGCAGAAAAAAGTTAAAGATACTGGTAGCCCAATGCGTAAAATGGGATCGGGAGCAGTCAGATAGACGACGAAAGCAGATGATCGTTTAATAAGAAGTAAAAGTCTGCGAAATCGATTTTCAGCCGTTGATATTCGGACAGAATTTTTGGCATTTGGCGGAAATGAAGTCGGGGTCTATACAATCCTTGGAAGGCTTCGTTTTTGCAATCCATGGGCGATTTTTTACATGGCAACCAGCAATAAAACCATTACTGACTCCAAATTGAGATTTCTGTCATCTTATTTCTGACCACTGACGCAATTGGAGATTTCCTGACTAAATTGGGCCAATCAATATAAAAACTGGACTGCATTGGATTGGTGAAAGGTAATTTTCTCTGATGAGTAAATTTAACCTGTTCGGATCAGATGACATCCAATATTTAAGGCATCGAACTGGAGGAAGATTAAAAGAAAATCGCCTTAAAAAAACAGTGAAGATGGAAAACAACTGGATAGATAATATGGGGATGTTTTCATATTATGAAGTGGAAGAAATATGCGTTATGAAAGGAACTGTGAACTCAAAAATTTATAAAAATATTTTTTGCAGCCATTTATTGCCAACGTTGGAAAATCATTTATACAGATAATTGGCTGATGACGTTATTTTCTAGGACGACCGTGACCTATATCATCGCTCCAAAATGGTAACTGACAGTAAAAATTTAAAATCCTATTAATTTTTAATAAATAGAGCAAGAAATATTTTACAATTTCTTTTCCTTACTCCTCAGATAAAATTTTTTAAGACGGAACTTCAAATTTTGACATTGTACTGGCGAGGGAATTCACCAAACTTAACTGCTGTCATTACTTCCGGACTTAATATTTGAGAAAACCCTGTTTTTTGTGTGGCCTTTTATTTCTCGTTACTGTATATTTTACATTTACATTTTTTGACAATTGTATTCACCTAATAAATTACAAATATTCTTATGCCGACTGTTAAATTTGATCACAGTAGTAAAAAGTTTCCGAATGGCGTAGAACCGAAGTGTTGAAATTTGCGAGACATTTTTTCGGTTACTTTCAAACACTGGTTGAATACATCATTTGTTTGTTCTTACTATGACCATTGGTCGAACGACTTGTCTAATTCTCTGTCGAAATGTCTATCTCTCTTCCTTGCTGACTTGCCGACAGCTGCCCTCCCCCATTTACGGTAGTAATTTATTAACTTCTTAGCAATTTAATTTTAATTTTCATTAACGTGCACTTTACGGTTTTTTTTTTCAACTTCTTTTTGTCTGTGGAATTTTTTGTTGCGAGCTTTTCTACTACTTTATTTTTTGTTTTGTTTTTGATTTTGCCTAACATACGACTACAAGTGCGGCAACCCAACTCAAGTTGATTGACATTTAAATGGTTTGTTATGTCAAAAGTGACGCCTGTGTTATGCTGTTATTTAACGCCTAGCGTTATGTCGCACTCACTCACTCATTCAGTCATTGAGCACGCACAGATATTCACTTATTTTTGCACTTTAGATGCTAAGAGAGCGAGAGAGAGAGTAAGAGTGAGAGGGAGAGTGGGAGAGAGGGTAAGAGAGAGTGAGAGAGTGAGTGTGTGCTTAAGTAGATACTTAATTTGTTTAAAATTGTTGGATTGTTTTTTTTCTTATTTGAGTTTTTGGACAACTACTTTTGATGGACGTTGTGGTGGCAGAACGTTTCGTATTTTCGTAGAATTGGGTAATGTTGTACCTAAACGTGTTGCAAAGATACAAATATTTTATTTATTAAAGAGAGTACTTTATTAAGGAACAAATCCTATGGTGGCACCATTTTCTAATTACAACAATAAAATAAAATAAATAATATGTTTACTTATAAAGTATTGATGAAGGGATATCGAGTACCACTTGATATTGAAAATAAAAATAAAAATTAATTTTTGGAATTTCTTAAAAATTTATTTTATGAAAAAATTCTTTAAAAAAAAAAACAAATAACACCAGGCCGAGTCAGTTATTTGCAAATAAAACATATTGAAAGAAAATTTCGAGAAGAGTCTATCTCAGTGTGCAGTAACCAATTTCCAGCCCTATAAATCACTATATCACCATGGCATTGTTCCGATACAGATCATCTTTCCCGGGTACCTATATACCTTGGTTACGTTCCCGCTAATTTGAAGGAGATAACCTTGATTTAAAAGTTTCCGGAATTCATTCAGGAAATTAAAAATACAAGATTATACATCAAAATCGATATTGTCCCCTTCAAAGTACTCGGTATCGACTGCAACGAACTTTTGCCAGCGCTTAAACCAATCCTCGAAACATTTTTTATATTCGGTTTGCGGTATGGCCATCAGAGCCATCTTTGATTTTTCCATGATCTCACCTCTGGTGCTGAAACGCGTCCGCGGGAGCGGTTTCT
Organism: Pherbina coryleti; assembly: GCA_943735915.1. NCBI lineage: Eukaryota > Metazoa > Arthropoda > Insecta > Diptera > Sciomyzidae > Pherbina > Pherbina coryleti. The sequence continues at coordinate 20,612,495 of OX030952.1, forward strand.
TGAGTTGACCGAATAGGAAAAAGGTGCAGGGAGCCAAATTAGGTGAATTCGGTGGTTGAATGGTATGGCGAATGGTATTCGTTTCGTTTTTAGCCAAATGTTCACGGATAACGATGGCATTGTGAGACGGTGCGTTATCGTCGTTCAAGATCCACGAGTTGTTTGCCCACAAATCCGGTTTTTTTAGCAAATTGCTTCATGCAAACATCTCATAACGCCCAAATTATACTCCTTGTTGACTGTTTGGCCTTGTGGAAGGAGTTCATGATACACAACACCCATATAATCCATGAAGACTGTCAGCATCGCCTTCTTTTTTGACTGAAAACGACGTGGGTTTTTCGGTCGCGGCTCATTCGGTACACGCAATTCACTGACTTGATGTCTGGATTGCGTGTCATACTCATACATCCACGTCTAGTCTTCAGTAATGATCCGTTTGATGAATGTTGGGTTGGATTCGGCTTTGGAAGTCATGTCTTTTGCGACGTCAACGCAGTCCCTTTTTTGCATGAAATTCAGGTCTCTCGGCACCAGCTTTGCAGCGACACATCTGAGGCCCAAATCATTTACCAAAATGTCGGATCGAACGGATCCAAAAGCAATGCCCAACTCCTCTGCCATCTCTCTAATGGTCAATTTGCGGTCTACGGTCATCCATTCTTTGATTTTTTTTTATGTTTTTGTCGGTGTTCGATTTCGATGGCCTGCCACTCCATTCATCATCGTACACGGATTCACGGCCACTTCTGAAACGGTCGTGTCACTGATAAACAACTGTTTTCTTCAGAGTATCGTTACCGAAACACTTCTAACATTTGCAATGTCGTCGCACCATTGAAACCGTTTTTAAAGCAAAATTTTATACAAACTCGTTGTTGCGAATTCAATTCCATTTCTAAAATCGTGTAAAATCGAAAACACTCACAATCGCAGATGTACTCAATACGGCGTCACCTTTACAAATGTCAAGCTATCAAGCTATAAATTCCATAGAATGCCAATGACAGATGTGGCCACCTAAAAAAAAAAGAGAACTCAAATCGGGTGATGGAGAGCGCCACACGGTGGTTATTCCGGGAACTTTTTGATCAAGGTGGTATACCCAGTGGGCACTATTGAAGGTACTGAAGGCCACTGCAAGATGGATGAAGCTAGCTAAGAAGGGTACGACCAGCACTATTCGCCCGGGGCTCTATTATGGCAGATAGAGCCTAAGCTTTCCTTAAACGCCAATACAGGAAAAACATACTTCACCAGGCCAAAGAGCTTTGGGATAAACTCGTCATCTGCAAAACGTCTCGAACAACTTAGCCTCCATACAACTTCAAGCATTTTCTCTCTACTGGGACTTAGATGATAAGACCTCTTTGTTCTGGTAGAAGTACTTCATGGTCAATGATTGAAAGGGACACATGACCTCCGGTTAGGCAAAGCAATAGTGCATAAGGTGCAAATATACTAAAGAGGAAGGAAATTTTGTGTTTTTCCTCCATCACGGCACGGCCCGAAACAAAAGAAGAGTACACATCTTTGGGCGACAAACTTCCTTCTCCCCCTTTGAGCAATCACGGAAATAGGACCAAATCAAATCTGCCCATTCCTTGGACCAAGTAGTTCAGCGAAGCATGAGACTCATAAAAAAGGCTACAAATAAGTAAGTGCAAACAAAGAAATGGTAATCACAATGGGACTATAAAGGTCTAAGTGCACCAGTCGGAAAACTGTCTTAAGCCATTACAACCTAACCTTATCTAATGAGCGTATCAACAACAGGTGTGGAATTTGTTTTTCGTTTACAACCAGCAAAGTTCAATGCTTGAATGTCTTTTAAATTTTTATTGGATTGTATAGAAGATACATGGAGATTAAGTATGCAATACAATATATTTAAAATGATCCCGTGGTTTCAAATTTTTCAATCGCTCTTTCACATAATTGGGGTTCTATTTCGGCGATGCCGACCTTAATGATAGTTTCGAGAATTGAAATTGTTTGCGGATGGTTAGTGCAGACCTCATTCTTAACATTAATCCAAAGGAAAAAGTCTAATGGTGTTAAATTGTAAGATCTTGGTGGCCAATTGGTGTCTCCAAAGCGCGAAATTAAGCAAACAGGAATCTTCTTTCAGGGATTATTTTGCGACTAAAATGAAACTTAGCACCATTTTGTTGAAAGAAGAGGTGATCTGTGTCCGTGAAACTACATCTCCGGCCACATAAAATTGTTAATAATGTCTCCCTAACGCACTATTTTGACTCTTCTATCGTCATTTTCGAAAAATTACGGCTCTTTGACGCCTCCGTCCAGCGGCAACCACACCAAACAATCAGTCGTTGTGAGTGCATTGCCATCTCCTGAATTTCTTATGGATTCTTATGGGATCCCTGCATGAGGCAATGTCACTTATTAAAGTCGCCAATGTAAAAATGATCTTCGTTACGCCTCCGGCCCACAAACCACACTTAACAGTCAGAAAGTATTCAATTGGTGTTTAACGTAGATGCCTGCCTTGTCAGCTGAATTCTTCGTGCCCATTTTCAAGGTGTCTTTGGTTCAAGGAATTGACGGCCTTTTAAATCTAGGAATATATCTAGATAGATCTTCAGGAACGTTATTCCAGCAACGTACGATAATTAACGTCCATCCAATATATGATCTTCTGGACGTTTATACCAGCTATGCTCCATTAATAAACGTACATACGATCATCTTCTGAGCTTCGCTTCCTTGACTCCAGACCCCTGCAAACAATTTCTGAGTGCCTCAAAAAAATGACTCTAAAAAGAGTATTTCTTATGCGTGTTTTATGAGTACGCGATAAAAAGACTCATAAATGAGTCTTTGATATGATTCTAAAATGATTGCTCAGAAATAAGCCTCTAAAAAGAATATTTGTTTTGCGTGTTTTATGAATACACAATAAAAAGCTCCTAAAGGAGTCTTTGATATGATTGTTAAATGATTGCTCAGAAATAAGACTCTAAAAAGGGTATTTGTTTTGAGTGTTTTATGAGTACGCAATAAAAAGACTCATAAAGGGGTCTTTGATATGTTTCTAAAATGATTGGTCAGAAGTAAGACTCTAAAAAGAGTATTTTTTATGCATGTTTTATGAGTACGCAATAAAAAGACTCATAACAGGGTCTTTGATATGTTTGTAAAATGATTGGTCAGAAGTAAGACTCTAAAAAGAGTATTTTTTGTGCATGTTTTATGAGTACGCAATAAAAAGACTCATAAAGAAGTCTTTGATATGTTTGTAAAATGATTGGTCAGAAGTAAGACTCTAAAAAGAGTATTTGTTTTGCGTGTTTTATGAGTACGCAATAAAAAGACTGCTAAAAGAGTGATGATTGTAAAATAACTGCTAAAAAAAAGGAAGAGTCATTATTATACTTGCTGTATGAGTTCTTATAAGTTCTCGTAAGAGGACTTAAAAAGTCCTAAAAAAGACTCACAAAAGGATCAAACTTATATTGCATGATAAATAAATTTTAATATAAAAATATATTTCAGCCTGAACGGATCATAATTACTTCAATTAGCTCTGAAAGAGTCTTCAGTATGAGTCGTTAAAGATTCCATTCCATGATTCTTAAAAGAGTATTAAATATGACTGTTAAAAGAGTCTTCATTTTGAGTCCAAAAGACAAATTTATATGAGTTCTAAAACAGAATTTATTTAAAGAGTCTTTTTTATGAGTCTTAAAAGAGTATTTGAAATGAGTCTTATAAATGTCTTAATTTTGAGTCCAAAAAGGCTCATTTATATGAGTTCTTAAAGTCTTTATTATGAGTCTTAAAATAGTCTTTATTATGAGTCTTAAAAGAGTATTAAATATGAGTCTTGAAAGAGTCTTAATTTTTGAGTCTTAAATGAGGCATAAAGCAGTCATTATTATGAATCATATTTTGAGGCCCACAACCTACAAAAATGTACTCATAAAAGTATTTTTTGAGCGCTTTATGACGATAAAAATTCATTTATATGAGTCTTAAAAGACTCTTTTAAGAGTCATAATGTTTGCTGGGACGCGACCAAAGCAATATTTGTAATAGTTTCAATACCGGTTACATCAACAAAAATCATCATTTAGAGAACGTACGGTACTAATACTGGTACGTGGGCTGCATTTTTTGAGTCATTGGACCTTGTATGCGTAAAGAACCAAATTTTTCGTCAATATTCGCTGCAGTGTGGACGTGGAGGGGTCGAGTTCTTAAGACCGCTGACGAATTGAGGTGCTTATAAAGCGTCGATATTTTCGTATGAACATGCGGATCGAAATCATTTCGGTATCTTCTAGGCTTAGGAAGTTCATGAACGAACTAGTTCAATGGAACGATTCCTACTCATGAACTAGTTCAGTGTTTCTCGTTCTTATAGTTCATTTTACTTCAATTGATATTGCAGCGAGTGGGAACAAAACGAACTAAATTTACCAAGCTATGGTTTGAGTCCTAGATTTGAGACACTTTTTGTGTCTGCACTAATAGAAATGGTGGATTTGATGGCTATCACATATTTAGACCAAGTTTGTTTCATTTTATATACCTGGACATGAACGGGTAAACGAAACGAACTAAAATACCAATCGAAGTAAACGACCTAACGAATTGAAAGAACGAACGAACTAAAAGAACTAACGAACTAAGAGAACAAACGAAGTAAAACATGCAACTAAATGAACGAACTAGTTCATTACATACGATTGAACAAAAAGAGCGATCTTTGTGGTGAATAAAAGTGTCCAAGCCTAGTATCTTCACATCTTGCACTGAGCCAGTCTCTAAGAACTTTTTGATAACATTGCGCACACATGTCTCCGAAGGCAAATGATAACGAGGGAAATTTGAACGAACTTTGGGCATCGTAACTGTTATTGATGGCGAACTTTCGTATTATAACTCAACAAATTCTGTTCTGTCTTTCAGTCTAAAGTTATCATTGTAAATTTCCCACATTATTAAATGACAAAAGTCAACATTTGATAACTGCCAAGCGATCAGCTGTTAAATAATAAGCCTTTGCAACCCTTCATCTCCTATTGATACAGCCTTTATTTTAAGTAAAGCTCATAACCTTAAAGAAATTTTTGAAACTTTTTCGGTTACCTAGTTAACAAAAGATACTTATCTGCATGCCAAGATTTAAAAAGATTGAAAGCATTAAATTGTGCTTTATCAAAGCTGAACAAGTTTCATAAATTTTTACCTATTTTGAAATGAAATGCAGCAAAATTTTCTGCACATAGCTAATCGTGCAATTAACGCTTATCTTAAAGATACGGGAAAAATAAAACTACAGCCAACAAACGAAAAGTTTACCTAAGCTAAAAGCAAAAACAAAAACAAAAAAACGCACACATAAGAAAACTCATTAAAACTCACACAACCGTGGAAACAACTGGCAAAGCTATGCGCGTCAGCCTTAAAGATTGTCGCAGTTTGTGTATCTTTTTTTGTATCTATGAAGATAACTCAAATGTTTGTTTTGCACATTCTTAAGCTTGAAATTTTTGCAAAAGTATGTAATTAATTTGTTTTATATTTTTTATTTATCTTCTTCGTGCTGTCGTCTGTGAGATACGGAAAAGCTTTGCGTGCAAAAGTTAAGCAAATATTTGACAATAAAGCGTGTGAGTGTTGAAACGCTATAAATATTTCTTAGGCAATTTGTTTTTTTTTTTTTTGGTTCATCTTTTCTTTTTTTTTTTACTCACAGGAAATGCAGAAATGGGTTGATGCTCTTTAAGTTGTTGTGTGACCATTGTCTGGCATTACTTATTTGGGCTGCAAAGTAATTGTGAAATTTTTTACGATCTTTGTGACTCAAGTATTTTGGGTGGGTGTTGTTTTTAACAACAAATATTAAATTTTAACAATTTTTTTATTATTTACGAGAAACAAATAATGCGTTTTAATGCAGATAATTAACGATAATTTTACGGAATTTTATGTTAATCAACTGTTGTGGTTAATAATTTGGTTTTTTTTTCTTAAAAGATCACACAGGCAAACAAACAAAAACTCAGGATTTCAAGTACACTCAGAAAAAAGTCTCTCGGAATATGATAAAAAAAGCATCATATTTAAAAAAAAATGGTATAGAGTTTGCTCCAGAAAATGCTTTTCTCTAATTGTGATACCAAAAATTCCCTAAAAATGGTAAAAAGCTTCCATGAAAAAGAGAAATATAACAAAAATATATCGTTCTTAGATAAAAAGACTTTTATTTTTGAGAAATTATTTGTTTTTATTGAAGAAAATATTTCGCGTAGTTAATTGTTTATCTATAATAGAGAAAAATTTTCATTTTCTAGAAATTTTTATCTATAAATGAGAATTTTTTAGTGCGAGAAAAATAGTTATCATTCCCAGCAGAAAAGTGGACCAAATTTGAAATAGTTCTGAACTAGTTCCAAAAAGAACCAGTACTAGTTCCACTACAATACCCTTTAACATTGAACGAACTGACGCTTTTTGCGGCTTGATGTCATAGGAAAAGACAATTGTCCCCAGAAACACTCCTTTTTCCCTATATTTGAACTAGTTGCATTAGGAACATTTTTAAACTGGTTGCTTTCGCAGTAGCCTGAAAGTGGTTCTTTTTTTACTAGTTTTAAAGTGAACATATCGAAAGTGTAAGAATTTAGTGCAATGGAAAGGTCCTAAAGATCTCATTTGTACCATCTTTTCCATCCACAATCCAGAAAAAATTTTGTCTATAAACATTTTTTTTTTTATTATTTTTTCTTGTGCGCAGCAAATTTTAAAAAGTAACCAGAACGCGTTTATTTTTGTCAGCAATACTTTTGAAAACAAAAGCAAAGATAACTGTTCTACACTGAACGCCTTTGGTACTTTTTCAGAGCTACTCCGAACTGCTCTAGAAATTAACTAGTTCACTTTTTCAATTGACTCCAAAATAACTGCTGGGTTATTAGAGGCTTGAAATATTTTCATTTCCTACAAGTGAAGAAATATTATTTCGAATATGTGAAAATTTATTCTAATTGTAGGAAATTTTATTTGAAAAAGAGAAAATTGCTATTACCAAAAATAGAGATTTTTTTTATGGAGAAAAGATATGGGTTTTTTTCTGAGTGTAGAATTCTGGAGGAAAAAAAATTGGTCAAAAATGATTTTTTTCTAAATATTGCCCAAATATTGCTGAAAATCTAAGAGTTATCTTCCCTTGAACTTGAAAACAAGCCTTGAAGATGAAAAGATAGTGAAAGTGGCATTGGCTGCGTTCAGCAGGTACATTTGTTGTGCAACTGTTGAGTGTGTGCCTGATGAACTCATAACTATCAGTTTCTTTTCAGCTCAACATATGAAAATTATCTCTCTTTCGCCTCATTTAATTTTTCTGATACATTTACTTAACGTGTTGAGCTCTACAGTTGTTCCTGCTGAATACAGCCATTGAAAACATGTGGTTTGTAAAAATCTGTGCAAATGTCTGACTTTATTTAAGAATTCTAAAAAAACCATTTCTTTTAAGCTTTTAAAATTTAAGCTCAACAAAAAAAAAACAAATCTCCAAAAAATAAATTACAACAATAATAAATTCACATAAAAAGCTTGCAGCAGCCGACTGTAAAGTAGAGTGGGTCGGTCTCCATACAAAAAAAAAAGTTTGAAAAGTGCACCCCTTATTTTAAAGATGACCTCGAGACAACTCCAAAAACAAAAAATTTTTTTTGGACCCCCTTAAAAACCGCCAAAATGGTCTTTTTCCCCTAACTTATGCATTTTGTGTCCGATTTCAAAAAATGATATACCTTGAATCACCGTTAGGTTTTAAAAACAAAATTAAAGAAACAATAATAAAAAAAAAATGTTAGTTTTAAGCAATTTAATAAAGAAAGTTCTATACTACAATTTGGAACTGCTATAACATTTTTGTTTCAAGGCCGAAAAAAGTACTTTTTGGGCAAGATGTGAACAAATTTTTAAGAAGTTTCATTTTATGATAAAAAAATTGATTTTAAGGTGGGGTAAATTGAGGTAACAGGGCTTACCAGATGAATATGTCTTCAAAAGTTCAAAAGCTCTGAGAAGAAAATGTAGTACTAGTTCAGCCCTTTTTAACGGTATATTTTGAAATCGAACATCAAATGCATAAGTTATGAAAAAATTACCATTTTGGTGGTTTTTCCGGGGGTCCAAAAAAATTTTTTTATTTTTGGAGTTGTTTCGAGGTCATCTTTAAAATAAGGGGTGCACTTTTTAAACTTTTTTTTTCGACCCACTCTACTGTACAGCTGTTTCCTAAACCCCTACACAAACTCATTGGTATATATTTGAGGGAGAATGCATAGTAATTTGACTAGTTTGCAGATTTAACCATTTTCGTGCAAATTATGTCTCAAAAATAAAATTTTCTGAGATATCATGAAGTCTGGATAAACTCTTTTTATGGCGTAAGTACAATAAAAATGATATATCTGCTCAAAATTTTGAAAAAAAATAACTGTTAAGTTTTTACCAAAAATATCAATATTCTCCGAAATTCATCATAAAATCATGAGTTTAGACGACATTATCACTTTCAGCACGACAGAGTGGTTGGAAAATTTTATATCTAGCACAAGTTTGGCAAAGAAAAAGTTAATTTCAGCTAAATAGAGACAGTTTTTGCCCAAAAGTCACAATTTACTCCAAATTTCGCTGTGAGATCGACAGGTTAATGTGAGACGGCATGTGAGACGACATGTTAATGTTTAGCTTGACGGAGTCCTTTGATTTGGGAGAAAATCACTTACGACCAAATTCTGGTTCCGTTTTTACCCACAAATCGCAATTTTTTCCAAAACTTGTCATAAGTTTTTTCGGAAAATGCCAAATTTTAGAAGACATCCATTTGTACCAATTTTTAGGGTCGAAATGGATGATTCTAAGAAGAAGTTCTGCCAAAAACTGAAATTTTCTGAAATTTTTATCTTAATATATTGAGTACTGACAACGGAGTCATGTCCAAAGCAACAAACCTACGGAAATTATGTGTAGGTCTCTTTAGCTCGGAAATTTTTATAAGTTATTTCGAAAATGATATATGTACAATGTACATGCCTTGCCAACAATTTTGGGGAAACTTCTACCCATTTAAATCCATTTTTTTAAGAAAAGCTTGGTAAAAAAAGTAAATTTTCTTTAAAATTGTCGTTATAGTTTGAGTACTGACAAGAGATTGTATTCAACACAATAAAATCCTACGGAAATAAGCTTGGAGGTCTCTTCAGCTTGAATTTTTTATTTTTTATTTTTGATCCCTGTGTATTGACAAAACAAATACTTTGATTTTATTCAGTATAATTTGAATCAGGCCTTAATTAGATGTCAAATGGATGTAGTTGGCTGTGTCCTCGACACATTCGTAAATATTTTTGCGTGACACAGTCATTTTATCTATATCCTTATTCATATTCGCATCCTTTCCCTTGCCCATTATCATTATACTAAATCTTTTATCTGGCCGAATAATTGTCCAACTCCTTGTGTTTGTCCAATGTCTTGGTTTATTCCACTCCAAAAATTCCATTTATTCCATAATTTATTTAAATACCTACTTATCCGAATGCTAGTCCTAATCTTTATCCTAACCCTTTATGCAATCCAAAAATACCTTAACCCTTTATAGGATAAAGTCTAAATCTTGGTCTCAACCTGGTCGAAATTCTCGCTCTTATCTTTCTAATCTTTCAAATCTTTGTCCTCATATGTATCTTATTCTTGGTCCTACTTCTTGTCCAAATCATAGTTTTGATTTTGGTTTTTAATATTTTCATAATTTTTTTTTTAATTGTTTTTATTTCTATTTTTTCCTAATTATTATTCTTATTTCGTTTTTATTTTAAAAATTTTTGTTCGTTATATTCTTCTTATTGTTACTTTTAAGTCTTTTTTCGTTTTTATTTCCATTTCTTATTTTTGTTTTTATTTTTACTTTTATTTTTATAATTATTTTTATAATTATTTTTATTATTATTTTTATTTTTATTTTTATGTCAAATTTTTTTATTTATATTTTTATATTGTTTTTTGTCATTATTTTTATTATTAATTTTATTTTTATTTATTTTTACTTTTATTTTTTTATTTATATTCTTATTTTTGTTATTGTTTTTGTTATTGTTTTTTTGTTTTTGTTTTTGTTTTTGTTTTTGTTTTGTTTTTGTTTTTGTTTTAGTTTTGTTTTTGTTTTTGTTTTTGTTTTTGTTTTTGTTTTTGTTTTTGTTTTTGTTTTTGTTTTTGTTTTTGTTTTTGTTTTTGTTTTTGTTTTAGTTTTTGTTTTTGTTTTTGTTTTTGTTTTTGTTTTTGTTTTTGTTTTTGTTTTTGTTTTTGTTTTTGTTTTTGTTTTTGTTTTTGTTTTTGTTTTGGTTTTTATATACATATGGTTATATTATATATTTATATATTTTATATTTTATATTTGGTTTTATTTTTATTTTGATTTTGATTTTAATTTAAATTTTGATTTCGATTTTGATTTTGAATTTGATTTTGATTTTGATTTTGATTTTGATTTTGATTTTGATTTTGATTTTGATTTTGATTTTGATTTTGATTTTGATTTTGATTTTGATTTTGATTTTGATTTTGATTTTCATTTTGATTTTGATTTTGATTTTGATTGTCATTTTGATGCTGATTTTGATTTTGATTTGGATTTTGAGTTTTATTTTGATTTTGATTTTGATTTTGATTTTGATTTTGATTTTGATTTTGATTTTCATTTTGATTTTGATTTTGATTTTGATTTTGTTTTTGATTTTCATTTTGATGCTGGTTTTGATTTTGATTTGGATTTTGAGTTTTATTTTGATTTTGATTTTGATTTTGATTTTGATTTTGATTATGATTTTGATTTTGATTTTGATTTTGATTTTGATTTTGATTTTGATTTTGATTTTGATTTGGATTTTGATTTTGATTTTGATTTTGATTTTGATTTTGATTTTGATGTTGATTTTGATTTTGATTTTGATTTTGATTTTGATGTTGATTTTGATTTTGATTTGGATTTTGATTTTGATTTTGATTTTGATTTTGATTTTGATGTTGATTTGGATTTTGATTTTGATTTTGATTTTGATTCTGATTCTGATTTTGATTTTAATTTTGACCTTGGAAAAAAATTGAATTATTAATTTGGATTAAATTATTCTGAACTTTCTAGGTCAAGAAACCTGCAAAATATCATTTAAATTTAATTTATGAAAAGTTCATCAGCATGTTTTGCAAAAAAAAAAAAAACCAAAAATGCGTCAGAGGTTCTTCATCTCTTATTGTTTATTTCTGCAATTTTTACGCACGCATTTCCATTAAAATTTACATTTTGTTGTGTGGCTATTTTTGGATATGAACGCTACTTTTACAGCAGAAAAGAAGAACAATAAATCAACAAATGAGATGAAATACGTTAAAACAGATTTCAAAGGAATTAACCTACAAATGAAAGCACTTTAAAACGTTTTATTCTGTAATATTTTTTTTTTCTATTTTTACTTTTTTTTTTCATTTTATCTTTCATTATGTTGCAAAATTTCTGGACTTTGCTTAGTTTCTCTTGATTGTTGGTGTTGTTGTTTTATCATTAGCTCATAACTATTACCTAGTAAGGCACAACAACAACAACAACACGAAAGTCCCACAAAATAACGCTTCAAAATTTATTCCGCTGCCTTTCTAGCTGCCCTGCGCTGTGCTAACAATGAACACGCACACTTCAAAAAACAAAACAAAAAAAAAAGAACAAAAAGTTTTGATCTCAAGCGTCACGAAGCGGCGTCTTTAAGTGGCCAGTTTTGTAGCAATTAAGTAGAAACAACTACAACTACAACAACAAGAACAATGGTGAACCAAAATTTCGAAAGTGAGGCAGCAACAACAAAACCAAAAAAAAAAAAGAGCTCTCAGCTAACTAATTATTATGAATGGAATTTTTACGTATTGGTTTATCGATAATCGATAAAAAAAACTTCAAGAGAAAATAACTGCTCATCTACGTAACTATCTTGTGGGAGGAATAATATAAGAAATAATATCTTTTTTGAAAAAAAGTCAGCAACTTTTAAATTTCCCGCAACTTTAAATCAGTTGCGACAGGCAGAATAAAAAATGAAAATTCTGCCTGTCGAATAAAAATGAGAATAAAAAACGTGAAAGGGAGACAATACAATTGCGAATCATTTGCAACAATGCTGCTACGCCACCATGGTATAATAATACAAGGTAGCATTGACAACTGCTTATTTTCTCTTCTGCAAGAAAACATCTGCTGTCAAAAACAGCTTGTTGTGCAAATACATCAGCAGCTGCTGTGGTTGTTGTTTTTTTTACTTCAAGGTTTTCAACATTGCTTGTGTTTTCAGTGGCGGATTGTGAGCGCTCTCTATTTGAGTATATTTTTTGACAGAATATGTTTTCCCAAGCAGTGGCGTTCCTAGGGGGGGGAGGGGGGGCCGGTCCGCCCCGGGTACCACCATTTTAGGGGTGACACCATTTCGTTTTTTTTTTATTTCTCAAACAGAAAGAAAAAGGTACAAATACATTACGTTAAAAAATTTGTGTCCCATTTTGTCGCATTGAAATTATTTCAACAATTTGTGTATCAGTAGCTTCATGCGAAAAGAGTTTTTCAAAGCTAAAATTAATTAAGACTTATTTAAGGTCTTCCATGGGACAGGCAAGGCTTTCCGATCTTGCTTTTTTATCCATTGAAAACGAGCTTGCAAGTAATAGGGTCAATTGCATACAAAATCCTCCTCTGAGAGTAAAATAGCAAAGTTAACGCCTGCTGAAAGAGCACGAAGATATCGGGAAAAAATAAAGCTAGATAAGGAACGAAATGAAGAATATAAACGAAAACAAAAATAATGGTACCTATGTACGACTTTGACCTCATTTTTTCTTTTTGTGTTTACTAACTGATATCGCCCATTTCACATTGAAGTGATCAGTTGCTCTGACCATCTCCGATTTCTCTCAAATATTTTTTTTGCATTGGTTTATTGATTTGAAAACCAAATTTGAAGTTATAAATTTTTAGAATAATTGTTCGCGGCCAAAATAGGGTCTATTTTGAGACAACATAGCTCAATCAACTTAAGACCGCTATAACCGGTAATATAGTATCATTGGAAAAGTTATTTCATCTATTTTGAGGAAAAGTACAAAATTTTTGAAAATATTGCAATAAGTTGACTCATTCTTAATTTGTTTAAGTTCAATACCATGCCAGCAACACGAGCTATAATTTTTTTTTTGTTTATAATTTTAATTTTTTTTACGTTTCTACGTTAGGTTATACCTTTCCAATGATATAAAATGAAGATGTGGTTTAAACGGGTTTAGAAGTTTTATTGTAAAACGTGAAGTCTTAATAAATTTTCAATACAAATTCAATTAGCTATTGAATTTTTTAATTTTTTGTAAAAAAATAAAGAAAAAAAATTGGATGAAAAGTTTATGTATAGCTGAATTATATACTTTATATTTACTTTTTTTTTTAAAAAAGAATAAACCTGTTTTTTGTTAAACTCCCAATTTGATTTAAATTATTTGGTTAAGCGCAACAAAATGTATTGAACGTCACAAAATGTATTGAACGTCACTGTGTTGTTTTTTCTGAAATTGCTTATTATTTAACAGATTTTTATTTTTTATTGCTGCAAGTGTACTACTTTGAAAATAACTTCTATGTTTATGTCTTTTTGGAGAAAAATTTTAATTTTTTTTCCGTTAAAATTGTAAAATATGTAGGGATTTTTGGTAAAAAATTATTATTTCTGTAACTGAAATTTAACTGATTAAATAACTTAATAAACATCACAGTAAGCTTTAATTTACAACATTTTTAAAATTTTTAATGATTTTACCCGTATATCTGCTGTGTGACGATCAATACAAAATTCGTATAAAAACCATAGAAAAAATAATTTTTTGCAGGGCCTAAAAACAACTTTGAATTCTCCATTAACTTTCACTTAATTTTACTACTCAACGGGAAAATTTAAAAATCATTAAAAACAAAACATGAAAACCTCTTTGTGTACGTTTTTTTTGCAATTGACCCAATATTGATTTCGATAAGGTTATTTCAAATTTTGGAGCTCTTAAAGTAAGAAAAGTTAGTTTTTTAGACAACGTCATTAATAAGATTTCTTTGTTTAACCTTATACCTACATATACAAATATGTACCTGAAAATGTAATGTTTTTGTTCCGTCACTTTTTAAGACTGCGAAGTTAATAAGTTTTCTTTTTTACCTTATGCCTACATATCTAAATATGTAGACACCTGAAAATGTAATATTATTGTTCTGTTTTTTACAAATTCTTATTGTTTGTCATATGGTGTTTGTTTTTTTTCGTAAAACATTCGAATTGGTTTCTTTTTGCATTTAGAAATTTTTAATAGGGGTGACACCATGAGTATCCGCCCCGGGTGTCACCAAGCCTAGGAACGCCACTGTTCCCAAGCAACTGTCAATGCTACCTTGTATTATTATACCATGCTACGCCACTGCTTGCTTATCGAATGAGCGAAAGACCATAAGAATACGTTTAAAACAAGAGAGCTCATAAGAGCGGTGACAGTGGTGTGGTGACAGCCACTGCTTTAAATGTAACACTGGTTCTGTCAGCTGCCATCTGTAAGTAGACTACTCTCAAATTTTAAGCAAACTGCGTCATTTAGTTTGTGTTTGACAGCCATTGAAAACAGACAACTTCGCAAATTTCATCTACTTATCAACCATTATTTTTTGCGTAAAAAAACCATCATCGAAATCAAGGAAAGGTTTGATAAATACTTTGGAGACTATGGATACCATCGATTCCAATGGTTTAACAGTGGTTTACTGAATTCCGTTGTGGTCGTACCAAGTGATGCTGATCGTTTAGGTTGCCCAAAAGAGGTCGTTAAGCCAGAAATCGTAGACAAAAACCATGAATTGATATTAAACTATCGGAGCATGAAAGTGCGTGCGGTGGCTGAGACTGTAGGCATCTCAACTGGGTTGTTCCCTGACAGTGAGATTGTTCTTGCCGGCGTTTTCAATGTCCACAATCCATCTTGGCTATGTCACTCAGGCCGAACAATACCTGACGAACAATACGATATGCTTTTTGCTGAATCGAACCTACTGATTCAATTAGTCGTAGAGCCCACTTTCATCCCTAGAATTGGTTTGCAAAGCCATAAAGTTCTAGACCTTTTTCTGACTTCGCATCATGAAAAATATGAGGTGACTTTCCATGAACGTCTTGGTAATTCGGACCACTGCACCATACCCGCTGCTTTCTCATATTCTAGCCTATGCACTTCTACGCTCAGAACCTTGAAGAGGATTGCTTGGTTTTATGGAAAATTAAATTGGACTGCGTTAAATAATTTTAACCGTAATTTCAATTGGAAATTATGTTTTGCTGATAGAAATGTAACTGCTGCGTCTCTTATGGTACGAGAAATAATTTTATTGGGTATGCGGTCTTTCATCCCGCATAAAATGAGTCGAATTAACCCAAAATACTACTGCTGGTTTAATGAGACATGAGCAGGATTGCTGTTAGGTTCAAAGAGTAAGCCTTTCAGAGTTGGCGTTCCAACCAGAATGCTGATACTAGAACACTTAAGGCGTTGAAGCTAGAAATCGCTGTAATGCAGTTATAAAAAGTGAAAAGTTTCTTCACGAAACTCGCGTCAGAGAACAGGTTCTTTTCTGCCCCAAAGGGAGCAAACACTTTTGGTCATTCGTTACAAGAGTTAAAAATCAGACGTCCTCGACGATTCCTGCACTTTTAAAGGGTGACCAAATCTTCACGGACTCGGCTGATAAAGTGAACCTGAAGGTAGGATTGTTTGTGCAAAATTCCACAATCCCAGATAGCAATCAGTCACCGCCCCCTACAGAAAATAAAAAATATATCGTCTTCAATGCAGGAGATATACATATTTTCAAACGATAGCAGTTAAAAAAGCAAGTAAAAAAACCTCAACATAAACAATTTATCTAGCCCTGATCACCAATTTTGCTAGCCCTGATCACCAATTTTGCTAAAAATATGTGCTTCTACACTGGCTTGACCTTTGCGTAACTTTAACAACATGTCATACATGACAGGAGTATTTTTATCTTGTTGGAAGGTTACGAATATGCAGTCGGTACCTAAGAAAGGCGATGCCGCGAACCCTGAGAACTATCAACTCATAGCGATATTCTCTACGCTCTCCGAAGTCATGGAGATTGTAATAAACTTCCACCTAATGAATTATCTAGAACGCGACGAATTGTTCACTGACAGTAAATATGACTTCCTGAAGGTTCACTCCACTGGAGATCTTATGGCGTTTCTCACGGAGAAATGAAACCATTGTGTTCACTTCTTTGGTGAAGGCAGGGTTATTGCTCTGCATATTTCTGAGGCGACTGACCGAGTGTTTCACAAAGCTCCCGTATCAGAACTATGGTATTGATGGCATATGGTGTTAGTGGTAACTTCGCTCGATGGATCAGGTGTTTTCTTTCTGACAGGTGAGCACGCCATCGGCGCTGGAGTGCCGCAGAGTTCAGTCCTATCGCCAATTTTGTTTTTGGTTCTTATTAAAGACCTCCTGTCATTGAATCATAACTTAATTCATTCGATTGCGGACGCCAGCAGCATTTGTCACTCATATTCTTTCAAAAAACGACCGAGCTCTTTGAAGATTGAGAGAAAGAGGAAAAATATGAATGACACATGGCTTAATGTCTTAAAAAAAGTCTGAGTGAAGGCTTGCTAGAGAAATGAGTTTAAAGCTAGCAACAGTGCATTAACAGTGCATTAACAGTGCATTAAAAGTGCGTTAACAGTGCATTATTAGTGTATTAACAGTGCATTAACAGTATTGTCTGTTAACCCACAAGCGATTGAATTATCCGTAAGCTCCCCTCAATATGAACGGTGTAGATTTTGTGGAGTAAGGTGCTCTTGACGTTCAGGAAATATCGATTAAATCAACATTACAACATAGATCTTCGTTAGAATGATCACTTTTCCGATGTGGCGAAAGAAGCGGTCAAGTGCCTAGGTTTTTTAAAACGGTGTAAAAAATACTTCACTTTAACTGATCTACGCTCGATCTATACCTGATATATTAGGCCGAAAATGCAGTAAAATTCGCTTCAATATCTTCAATATCTTATTTGGAGCTTCTGAACCGAATTCAACGATGTGCGATATATATATGATAGGGGATGAAAAGATTTAATCTTCTCTCAACTCGCTGGGACATCGACGCAATGTAGGTTGTCTAAGCCTTTTGTACAGCTACTATCACGGGAAGTGTTCAAGGGAGATACATGACCTGACGCCATCAGCTCGTGTAGTACCCAGGTTCACTCGGGCAGCTTACCAAACCCATCCCTTTACCATTGCATTTTTGCCCAACAGAACCTAACATTATAGAGATAGTTCCTAATTTGGTTGTACAGTATAATTGTGGAATGGCAGTTTTGCGCTGGGTAAATTTAGAATCATTCTTCACCGACACTACTCCATCTTTCCACCCTTCATCCTTACTATAATCAAGACAATGCTTTCGGATTCATAGGGGCATCCCCTGAGCGTTGATTTGAAGCAAAAACGAGCGCATATGGCAAAAAAAGTGCTCTTCCACCATGCGAAGGCACCAGCGTATACATCTATAGTCGCCACGGCTAAAATCCAAAATTAGGCTACGAACTGCTACCCTATCCACCATTCTCTACAGATCCAACCCTTTGCGACTATTTTCTATTTTCAAACGTGAAAGAATGCCTCGCCGGTAAGAGGTAATCACTGAAACAAACGCGCATCTGGAGAACCTTGATAAAACCTAATATTTGAAAGGAAAAAAAAAAAAGAAAAAAAAAACGCTGGAAATGTATCATCGATCTAAAAGAAGACTTTGTTGAGGAATAAAACGCTCTTTTGCAGAAAAAAATAGCTTTTTTTGAAAATTCACCGACTTATCAAATTTCCCTCGTATATACTTTATCCCAAACATGCCCACGTAGTGGCCCGTATGGCCCACGTGGCCCTTCATACAAATTTTTTTCTTTCTTAATTTTGTCTTTCCGATGAGCTAAAATCAAAGAACTCATGCAAAAAACAACAACACAAACCGCACTCGTTCAGTGTTCAGCACATTTTTCAGCGAACATTACAAAAACAAATGCATGCAAGCTAAAATAAAAAAACGCGCACTCGATGATGTTGATGCTGAAGCTGATTGTCCCGTTACTTGTGTGTCGAGCTATTTTTCATGACATGTGATATTAATGCATTGTATTGTTTTGTTTTGTTTGATTTTTTACCAAACGCAACGATGAGCAACATTTTGTGTTTTTTTTTTGTTTTTTTAAGTATTGGCCCGCCCTTAAAATTTCTTGGGCCCGACTGCTTTATGCAATTCCTCCTATTCTCTAACCGTGAAAAAAGCCAAAAATTTGGAACAAGTAAAGTCAAAGACATTAGAACGAATCTATTAAAATTAGTGAATTGTATGAAATTCTTTTAAACTACCGCGTATTTTAGCCCGAAACAACAACAACAACAACATTAACAGAATTAAAAACTAATCAACAATTGAAATAGTACAATTGAAGTGATCAATCAAAAGTAAAACATTTTTACATGCAAAGCGGGTCAAAATTCCTTTGTACAAGAAAAACAAAAAAAAAACACATATTTCTACGAACAAGTGATCCATCAAACTAGCAGAAGAAATTGAAAGAATACCTCAAGAACAAGCAAAATAAATACTATTTATAAGCAGAACAAAATACCAACAAATACAAGAATTTCGCACATTCCCCTAGTAGTTGCGTCACTAGGTGGCAGCTCGTGTGTGGCCGACTAGCTGGAGCTGGAACGCTACACTCAGTGCCAAATGCCAAGCACAAGACGTGCGTTTCAACACCATCGCCATCTGCACCATTGGCTAGGAAAAGCTGAAAGCATCGACTGCAAGCTGTTTAACTGTTCAAATTGTTATCGTTGTTCTGCTTGTTCTTGCTCTGTTTGCGCAAAATAACTCAGCTGATCAGCGGACTTAGTATTCGAAGCCATAGCAGTGTGCATCAGTGTGGGTTAAGGAACATAAAAACAACAAAAACATAGCCACACAATCTGATGGCTCAATCCTTTCATTGTGCTTCCATACGAACTGCACGTTTCTCTGAAGCATCACCATGTATCACTGTGGCTGGCTGACTGAACTCTTGACCATGGCCCATTAATTTTATGCGCTCGCCTCATACCAATGAATACTTCTGTGCGTGTGTGTGTGTGCGTGTGTGTGTGTGTGTGTGGGGAATATTTCTTTGATTTTTATTATTATTAAGTTGCTTTATTTGGCTTGATTTTAATTTTTTTTTTTAAGCTATTTTATTATTATTTCAATTTTATTTTGTATTTTTTTTTTTGTTGTTTTTTCCTGTGAAATTTCGCCATTCTGCGGTTCTTGCTGCTCATTGAAGTGAAATGCGATGGGTATGCATTGTTTGCGTTAACGTTATGGTGGATTACGTTACACTATGTTCGCTCGTTCTTTGTGTCAAAATGATGATTGAGTATCTCGATCGCTGTCGATTTGGGTTAAGTTGCCACAACTTGAAGCCAAGTGAATGAGGCAATGATGAGTTGTGGTTAGCGCGGAGAGACGAGGCTGGTCATTGGGCGAGAAGCAGAGCCGCCGAAAGTATCACATTTATGATTACGAAAAGAAAAAATCAAATAATTATCGATACTTGAGTAACGATGCTGGCGTAATGCGGTTGAAGTAGTTTGAGGTTCAAGAAGACAGTCAGAAACAAAATTAAACTGAATTAAATATAGCTTCGAGACGGAGCTTGATATACATATACATATATATCAATTTAGAAAAAGTAGATGACGGTAAAGATGCGAAATTAGATACATTACGAATAAATTGATAAAGATCAAGAAATGTATAAAATTGACAAAAAAACAAATCTGAATAAAATCCAGATATATATATTCAGATAAATACATCTTAAAGAAAGAAAATACATATATCTTCAGATTCATATATCCAAATGCCAACAATGTACAATACTTCTATAGCTACAATTAATAAAACAAAGCCAATTTGATTTAGAAAAAACATAAAAAAAAACATCGATATATGTTATAGATGTGAGTGACGACAGTGGCTGAACGTGTTAGACTGTGAGGATCGCTCAATGCTTTAAAGTCAGGAGATCTCGAGTTCAATGCCCCGGTTAGACTGTCATTTTTAATCAAATCAGAAATAAAACAGCACTACTCATGCAAACTCTCTTGAGATAAGATACATAACTTTTTCGGTGTTTGCATAAAATACATAGATCCAATTCGCGTTCAATAACACACCCAATACAATCAAAACATTATTTGTTTCTCTTTTTTTAAATATTTATATTCGTATGAAAAAGCCATATGATGAAATACGAGAGCAAAAATTGATAAGCATACAACATATGTATGAACGCAGAGATACCAAAAATGGTTTCAATCTAGATAATGACAGTATCTAGATAATGCAAAAACAAAACACAAAGTAAATCAGAACGAAATCAAAACGGAGAGCGGAATAGAATACAATTAAATTTTAAGGTAACTTTTCATATCGAGATAAGAATATGAGTATAGCAACAGATAAAGATACAAAAATACAGATACAGATTCAGATACAGATACAGATGCAGACACAGATACAGATACATATGCAGAAACAGATACAGATACAGATACAGATACAGATAGAGATACAGATACAGATACAGATACAGATACAGATACAAATACAGATACAGATACAGATACAGATACAAATACAGATACAGATACAGATACAGATACAGATACAGATACAGATACAAATACAGATACAGATACAGATACAGATACAGAAAGATACAGATACAGATACAGAAAGATACAGATACAGATACAGATACAGATACTGATACAAATGCAGATGCATATACAGATACAAATACAGATATAGATACAGATACAGAAAGATACAGATACAGATACAGAAAGATACAGATACAGATACAGATACAGATACTGATACAAATGCAGATGCATATACAGATACAAATACAGATATAGATACAGATACAGATACAGATACAGATACAGATACAGATACAAATACAGATACAGATACAGATACAGATACAGATACAGATACAGTTACAGATATAGATACAGATATATATACAGATACAGATGCCGATACAGAAACATATACAGTTACAGATACAGCTATAGATACAGATACAGATACAGATACAGATACAAATGCAGATGCATATACAGATACAAATACAGATATAGATACAGATACAGATACAGATACAGATACAGATACAGATAAAGATTCAGATACAGATACAGATACAGATTCAGATACAGATACAGATACAGATACAGATACAGATACATAGATACAGATACAGATACAGATACAGATACAGATACAGATACAGATACAGATACAGATACAGATACAGATACAGATACAGATACAGATACAGATCCAGATACAGATACAGATACAGATACAGATACAGATACAGATACAGATACAGATACAGATACAGATACAGATACAGATACAGATACAGATACAGATACAGATACAGATACAGATACAGATACAGATACAGATACAGATACAGATACAGAAAAAGATACAGATACACAGTCTTAAGTTTGAGTTCGAAAAGAGTAATTTATATGAGTTCTTAAAGAGTAATTTTTATGATTATTTTGAGAGTTTTTCTTATGAGTCTCAAAGGAGTATGAAATATGAGTCTTAATTTTGAGTTAAAAAAACTAATTTATATGATTTCTTTGAGAGTCTTTGTTATGAGTATTTAAAAAGTCTTTATTATTAGTCTTAAAAGAGTATTAAATATGAGTCTTAAAAGAGTCTTAATTTTGAGTTAAAAAAAACTAATTTATATGAGTTGTAAAAGTTTATATGAGTTAAATAGTCTTTATTATGAGTCTTAAAGGAGTATTAAATATGTGTCTTAAAAGAGTCTTAATTTTGAGTCCAAAATGAGACATAAAGCAGTCATTATTATGAATCATATTTGGAAGCCCTATGAAAATGTACTCATAAAAGAGTCTTTTTTTTAGCACATTATGACGATATAAACTCATTTGTATGAGTCTTAAAAGAGTCTTTTAAGACTCATACTATTTGCTGGGTATATATGTATCTTTAAGGTATCTGCAATGATTGAGTATTTTTTATTTATAAGTATTTTTAATTTCAATATTCGCATTTCGAACTTCTATTGGTATGAAATTGAACTTCAAGAGTGTATCTACTCTTTCTCTTTATTTTTACTATCGGTATTATCTATCCCTTAATTTTGTCTATATGGTATATGTATTGC
This sequence comes from Pherbina coryleti, assembly GCA_943735915.1. Classification (NCBI taxonomy): domain Eukaryota; kingdom Metazoa; phylum Arthropoda; class Insecta; order Diptera; family Sciomyzidae; genus Pherbina; species Pherbina coryleti. The sequence goes on from OX030952.1 coordinate 20,634,951, forward strand.
GTATTTGTATCTACTAGCCGTATTTTTTATCTGTATTTTCGAGGTTCTTTGTATCCCCAGCAAACATTATGACTCTTTAAAATAATCTTTCAAGACTCATATAAATGAGTTTTTATCGTCATAATGCGCTCAAAAAATACTCTTTTATGAGTGCATTTTCGTAGGTTGTGGGCTTCAAGACATGATTCTTAATAATGACTGCTTTATGTCTCATTTTGGACTCAAAATTAAGATTCTTTTAATACTCATAATAAAGACTCTTAAAAGACTCACAATAAAGACTCTTTTAAAACTCATATAAATTGGTCTTTTGGACTCAAAATTAAGGATCTTTTAAGACTCATAGTCAATACTCTTTTAAGACTTATAATAAAGACTCTTAAAATACTCAAAATAAAGACTTTTTAGAACTCATATAAATTAGTCTTTTTGGACTCAAAATTAAGAACCATAGTTAATACTCTTTTTAAGAGTCATGTAATGGACTCTTTAAAGACTCAGATGATGACTCTTTCAGAACTCATAGAAGTTATAATTTAAAGATTCATAAGTCTCATGTAAAGGCTCTTTAATGGCTTAAAAACTTTTTGTAAACACTAATTTCTGACATTGATATGATGTTAAAGAAGCCTTAGAAACTCATTTTGCCAATTTTTCCATTTATTTAATAATATTAATAATAAAAATAAAAATATTTCCATATTTTGCCATTTATCGTGCTCATAAAACACGCATAAAATACTCTTTTTAGAGTCTTATTTCTGAGCAATCATTTTAGAATCCTATCAAAGACTCCTTTTGGATTCTTTTTATTGCCTACTCATAAAACACGCATAAGATATACTCTTTTTAGAGTAATTTTTTTTGAGGCGCTCAGAAAATGTTTGCCATATCGTGCTCATAAAACACGCATAAAATACTCTTTTTAGAGTCTTATTTCTGAGAAATCATTTTAGAATCCTATCAAAGACTCCTTTTGGATTCTTTTTATTGCCTACTCATAAAACACGCATAAGAAATACTCTTCTTAGAGTAATTTTTTTTGAGGCGCTCAGAAAATGTTTGCAGGAATCTTTTCAGTTTATAATTATTTTCTAGTTAACATTTTAGCTTCTATAGGGTATATCAACAAGAGGTGTAGAATGAGTTTTTTGAATGAAAGGAACAATTCTTTGAATGTCTTTTAAATTTTTATTGCATAAGAAAGCTCACCCATGAAGATTATGTATAAATCATAATATCTTTCAAAACTGCTAAGCGGCCTACTGTAACAACATTGCAACCCTACACCTCTTGTTGATACATGGTTTATGTGGTCTTTTCTTCTATTTTAAGCTTTTGAAGGTTTACTGTGTTTTATTGTGAAAATGTTGCACTCAAAAACTGCCACTAGAACTTTAACAAAAAGCTTTAGACTTTTATAATTAAAGCTAAATATACAAACATCCTTATAACTTGTGCACCAAAAGTGTTTCTAAATTCTATGAACAATGACTAGCACCGTTATTATAATTGGCACCCTGGGGTTGTCACCGCCATACAAAGAAGAAAATTAACGAATTTTGTCTATCTCACCAAATACTTGGCACAAAATTTTAATAAGCTAAATAATTTTATGAGCTTAATTGTCAATTTCGCGTTGCTAAGCAATGCATAAAGTGACAGCATCAAAATTTATAAACATCAACTAATAAGTTAAGCAAAAGATAAAATTAGATCAACCCGCTAACACAGTAATAATTGGAATAAAACAACAGAAACAACAACGATATGAGGCGTTCAAGTTGTCTAGGTGCAGCTGTACCTGGACCCCACGCGGAAAAACATACATTTCATTCAAAAACAGCAGACAAATCAAAGCAATTCGAATAAAATTTATGTCGAACATTTGGATATTTCGTTTATAACGTTCAAACGATTTTGATGACGACAGTAAAAACAAAAAAAAAAAAAACAAAAAATTGTTTATTATTGTTAATTTTTGTAGCGCGTTTTTGTTGTTGTTGATGTTAATTTATTGCGGCGTTGTGCGCGCAAATTAGAGCAAAATCAAAGCATTAGCTACGCGGCGAGTCTCAGGCTGCTGCTGCTGCTGGGTTCATTTCTCGGCTAGGAGTTTTTTTTTTTGGTTTTTTGGGATTCTTTTTTTGCTAAATGATTTTTTGATGTATCGACAGTGTTCATCATTTTAATGACGCACGGCCAAGTTTCACGTTGAAAAAACGCTGAAATTTTTTTTATTTATTTCTTTTTAACGTTAAATAAATAAATCTTTGTCCGTAAAAGAGTTGCTGCAGTTGATTTGTGGCAACATTTTGGCTAAATTTAATTTTTCAAAATTTTCATTTATGTGGAAATATATGTTTCGAACGTTTTTTCCTCCATTTTTGTTGAGCTAATGTCAATAAAAGTGTTTTGTTTATTTGTGCAAATCATTTGAAATTAAATTTTTTTTCGAAATTTTTATTATGCTCAAATATTTCGGAATGAATTTTAGATATTTTTTTTTTTTTTGTTTTATGACCGGAGCAGCAATATTCAGCTGGCAACGCTTAGCTATTTATTTTCCAACTGTTTAAATATTTGTCTTCATGCGATATGGAAAAATTTTAAATAAATTTTATTTAATATGTTGTTAAACGGCCACGCTTGGCTACCGTTTGAATCAAGCAAGCTCGGCACAAAGTTGAAGCTTATGAAGAGCTTAAAGTTTAGCCAATAAAAATTATGCGAGTTTCATTTTCCCCCTCATTTTCCTCATTAAATTTTAAGTAAATACTAATTTGCTTAGAGTTGCCAAGCCTGTAAATAGCACTGCTGTTTAGCCATTTTGTTATTTTATTAAAAACACATAAATTTTGCCAAATCATACAAATGAATTTTTGGGATTTCCATGCATATTTTATGCCAATTTTATATAAAATAGCACTAAAATTTTTGGCAACAATTTTGTCAAACAAAACAAAACAACAATAACAACAGCCACAACAAAAGTTCCACAAGTAACAACAGAAATTTAAACTAATTTGCATTTTAATGCATATTTTTTGACAATATTTTTGAACAATAAATTATTATTTGAACAACATAAATCAGCAAAATGACAACAGTCACCACAGCAACAACAACAATGGCAACAGCAATCAGCCGCTTGACCAGGGACGGATTGTGAATTTGTGGCGCCCTGGGCTTATACTACTTAGGGGCCCACCTCATTACTCAACTAATTGCCATTTTCTTAAAACACTGTTTTAAATAGTTATGTACGAAAAGCCATTATTGTTTCCACTCCTTTTTTTATTATCGCCAAAACGTTTAGCAGGTAATTTACCAGTTTTCAAATGCATCCCCAACTTGGTCAATATTAGGTTGCATCAGTGTCGCCAGATGAAATTACCGCAAAAATTCTCAATTTCTCACACTTAATTCTCACAAATTACCACACTCGCAAAATACCTCAAAATACCACAAAATACCTCAAATTACCGCAAAATACCACAGTACCTCAAATTACCACAAAATACCACAGAATTCCTCAAATTTTCTTTTGTGGTATTTTGCGGTATTGTGGTATTTTGTTGTAATTTGAGGTATTTTGTGGTATTTTGAGGTATTTTGAGGTATTTTGTGGTATTTTGAGGTATTTTTTTCCCACGCGTGGTAAATATCGAACATGTGGTATTTTTATCCCACGCGAGAGATTTTTACCACGAAATGCCATGGCCATTCCCACATCCCACAATCGTTGAAAAATACCATAAGTACTATATATCGTGCTTTTCTGGCAACATAGGGGATGAATTAGAACAATACTGGTTGACTGAGCCTCCGAAAGCAAAGGCAACTCTGCTTGAATATTGCCTAATGCTTCCTGATCATCATGGCTGCTATGTTCAGTGAGGGCCTGGTAAAGTAGTGAACGTTGATTGGCGATGATGCATATCAACTTGGTTAGCTTCAAAATTTTGTTGAGATGATGTTTCAATCGCCATACTCTTACCATTATTTGTAGATCTAGCTGCGGCTAGATACACGAACGAGCTGTATATGTACAGGAACGTGGTCTGCTCCTGTTTTCGCTACTTTTCATGGCTTCGGGACGTTCTTTACTTCTCGACTTTCTTGGCTGTCGTATTGCTATTTTCTTTGGCGTGGCAAAAACTATTCGGCAATATTAACTATTACACTTGTTGCTTTAAATTATAAATGAAGGTTACATTTTAAGGGCCGATGTTGGATGTGAACCTCACCTCAACGTCAAGTTTTTTTCGGCATTTCATTTGACATTTCTCAATTTCAGACTAGCTCAATTTGAACCATGAAAAGATACACAATCGAGCAATGCCTTAAAGTTATTCAGGCTTTTTATGAAAATGGGCTTTCAATGAAGCACATTTTCACCTCAGTGGATTCGTCAATAAGCAACATTGCCGCATTTGGGCGAATGATAATCCAAGAGTTATTGTCAACCAATGCACCCACAAAGAGTGACTGTTTGGTGCGGTTTATGGGCTGGCGACATCATCGGGCCGTATTTTTTCGAAAATGAGGCCGGTCAGGCAGTTACTGTGAATGGTGTTCGCTATCGTGAGATGATAACGAACTTTTTATGGCCCGAATTGGAAGATATGGATGTGAACGATATGTGGTATCAACAGGACGGTGCCACTTGCCACACAGCTAACGAAACAAAGGCTCTTTTGCGCGACAAATTCATTGGCCGTGTTATCTCACGTGGTGGCGATGTCAATTGGCCGCCAAGATCATGTGATTTGACGCCGTTGAACTTCTTTCTTTGGGGTTATTTGAAAGAAAAGGTGTACGTCGATAAGCCAGCAACAATTCAAGAGCTAAAGGATGAGATAATTCGGCAAATTAACGGCATAGAACCTCACTTATGCCTCAGCGTCATCTTTAATTTGGACCATCCGATGGAGGTGTGCCGCCGAGGTCGCGTCGGCTATTTGACCGATATTTTGTTCCATACATAATTGAACCATTCCAATATTATCATAATAAAAAGATATGACAATAATTTCTTAAATAATTTGTGTTTTATTCAAAATCAACATCGGCCCTTAAAATTTAACCACCCTTTATAATGATCAGCTGTTTTGCTTGTTGTCAATCATCTGTCAAATTTTTGACAACCAACCTTATGATATGCTCTTTCGAATGTAACAAATAAATTTTCCGTGCATGCTTTCAAGCTGAAAATTAAATGTTTGAAAGGCATTGGTTTGTGTCTGTGATATACTAGAAACGGAGAAGAACGCGTGCAATATTACCCCTTCATTCCGTATCACGAAATAGCACACCAACGATAAGCAAGAGACGAGAAGCAAGAAAGATCGTTTCTTTTATGTCGTCGTGTAATGTTTCGTGATACAGCATGATGGGGTTAATTGCATTTTGTTCGATCGTTTGGAAGCATTAGTGTAGCATAACGCTAGCACAACAGACTCTTATTCGATTCTTGCGACAGTCCAAGGTTCAATGCCTGCTTGTGGAAAATATTTTTATGGTGGGCAGCGGATATTTTCATATAAATATTTGCATTTGACATTATAAACTTCACGAACGAAGCGACCTTGAAAATTTTGATATATCGTGAAAACATTGAAAGCCTCACGAATAATAGACCTTGAAATTTCACTCGCCGCCAAAGAAGTTTCAATTCAAAAATCATTTTTAATACATCTAGTCCAATTCCAATACCAAGTCCCTTTTATTTATTTGGTTAAGCTTAATACAAGCAATTTAAATACTGAAATGAAAAAGTTAACAGTGAGTATCTTCATTTGCAACGGATTTAATATATATACCATGGTTTAGTTGTAAGAAGACATTAGAGAGAGTATTTCGGAGTCGAGATCTGCTCAGATGAACATCGAATTCGCTGAGGAACAAATTATTGGTTACACGAAGCATCGTGGTTATTGGTTCGCTGCATCCATAGTCGGTGCGATAAAAGTTAAGGTGGAAGAGAGGTATAGACCTGAAGTTGCGTGGGTTGGTATTAAAAGTTATTAATTGGAATAGTGCTGGGAAGTTAATGTTTCCACACACTAGTTGATGAAAGTAGAGTACATTGGCAACTTCAGTTCGTTTTCCAAGAGTCTGCATGTTAATCAACTTCAGACGGCATAAGGAGGTAAGTTAAAACTATCAGAACGGCTTCGATTCGCCTTGAATGGGTGTTATAGATCGGACACCAAACTGGGCTGACATATTCGAAGATGGGTCTAACAAAGGTAAGATAGAGAGATTTTGTGAGGTACGGATTGGAGAACTCTATGGACCAGTGTTTCACGAAAACAAGTGCAGAGTTGGCTCTACTAATGATATTATCAATGTGAGACCTAAAGTTAAGTTCCTTGTCGCAAATAACACCTAATTCCCGTAAATAGCTTCCAGAGGGAGCTGGCTTTCCGAGTAATACTGTTATAGTGTAATAAGTTCTCGGGGGGAGTTGAAGTCGCTTACGAGAATATGTAATAGCTTGACATTTACTGATGTTGGGTTCCAGAAGATTTTTTTGGCTGACAAGATTGTCTTGAAGATTTCGAGGATCGATGCTGGTTTGTATGCGTCCATATATTTTCATATCATCAGCGTGCAGAGAAAAATTGAATTCTTTAATAATACCGTCAACATCAGAGATTGTTAAGACGAATAGCAAAGGACCCTGGTGACTGCCTTGTGGGGAACAGAGGTAGTTGTAAAAGATTCTGAATTGGAAAATCTAAAGATGACATTATAATAGCGTTCTTCGAGATCCGATCAAATCCATGATATAATCAGGGATTGAAAACCAAAGGCTGTAAGCTTAAGAAGGATGATAGTGTGCGAAATTTTGTCAAAGGCTTTTCTAAAGTCAAAGGCTTTTCCAACGAACATAAAGTGGTTGAAACAAATTCTGTGAGGTTAGTGGTAGTCGATCTACCCTTGAGGAAGCCATGTTTACCAAGAGGAAAGATAGATTTGCAATGGAAGAAGAGAATGTCGTAGATAATACTTTCAAACATTTTGGGAGTACATGACAGTTTTGCAATAGGTCTGCAATGAGATATTACATTTGTAGGTTCTTTTTTATGCAAAGGTATTATGTATGAATTCTTTCATAACTTTGGAAAAACTGACTTAGAAATAGAAAGTTGAAAGAAAGACTATACTGTCAATGAAAATACTGCCAGGATAGAAGTCCTGGTGAATGGGTGGCAGATTCGGGTTCTAAGATACACAATAAGAGTGTTAAGTCCAGTAAGTTCTACTTGGGCTTATGAACGCTGATCGACATTTTCAAGACTGACGAGTTTTTTTGTTGAACATTTTCCTATCTATGATGAATTATTGAGATATTATTTGTTAGTAATTAAAAATTTTAATATGGTAGTGCACAAATGCTTTCTTAACAAAGGTATTCTACACTCCTTGCTATCCTCTATAGTATGTGCCCCACACATAGAGTTTAGTTTTTAGGAGCACGAAAAGCCTCACTCTACACTAAGAGAAAAAATATTAAATTTATCCAAAATTTTTTTTAATTTATTCAAAAAGCGAGTCAATTTTGCATCAATAACGCATTTGCATAAATCGACTAAAAATATTTAAAATTTATTTTAATACAGTTTTAATAAAATAAAATATTTAAATATTAAAACAGAATTAATAAAAAATATATTATATTTAGGCACGAATTTTTTAAATTATCTTTCAAATATTAACTATTTGAAAATAAAACTATCGCAATTAAAGAAAATTTTAATAAAAATATTGAATTAAAAAATCAAAATATTTAAATTGAAGAGGAGGAAGAAAAAGTAAGATAGAAAATACAAAATTTCCAGGTAAATGACAACCGGTGCAAGATATTCGTAAAGAAATATCAAGTTGTCACTCCACCCTACATAGTTCTCTATTCGCAACCATCATGATCACCCATTGCACTCACAAATCATGTTGCCCAAATATGCAGGCTATAATACCCTTGCAACAATAACTAAATGAGAACTATAAGAAACCTGCAACTGCAAGAAATAAACTGCAGGAACAGAGTGCGATGCTGTTGCTGCTTGCTTGTATGAAATACGTGTGTACGTGTGTGGTATAAATAAAATTTAAATACGGGAAAAAATGTGTTGTAAGGAAAATATTTGATTTATCCAAGCAAATATTTAAATAAAATTTATACTCAGGCGTGGATAATGTTAATAGGCACTATTTCCCTTAGTGTAGGAGAAATTATTTTATACTTTTTAGTTTCTTTTAAAAGCGTTGTCCATTAAAACTTTTTTTTTATTTAAATAATCATATTTTCTACTTTTTAGTCTTGTGAAGAGCATTACAATCGATTTTAAAGGATTTGTGTTTTTATCAGTACAATGATTGCAATTGCATTGATACTCAATATGCGAAAAAATTCATAAATTTTAGAAATTTAAATAAAATAACTGAAAAAATGCATTTTTAGTACAATGATTGCGTCTTACGTTCATAGTAAGCAGGGCTGAAAAATTACCAAAACATTGGTTATGTTCTTGATGTGTAATTTTTGCCGTATTTACACACAAATTCTTAAAATGTCTTCATTATAATTAAAAAAAATCTTAAATCCTGAGTATAAAATAGTTATTTTAAGAAATTAACGATAAAAAAATTAAAGACATTATTAATTTCAAAGATTTATATACAAGAGCCATCCCTGAAAGTAATGAGCTTCTGACTCGTTTCTTTTATTTCTTCTCTCTGTTCGTTATAAGTAACCAAGAATTATAGAAACAAGATTACGCGTTCCGTAGTCTCGTTATCTAATGCTCTCTTTCTCAATTGAGTGCATGACGTCTCACGGCACTTCTGCTTGACAAAAACGTATGCAAATGTGCGATCGCTTAAGCAAATTGACGAAATCAAAACTAAATTCTTTCGGAAAAGTAAAGTAAAAATATCTACTTTTCTGTATAAAAATGTGAATATTTTCGTATACGAAAAAACATGCACATTTTAAACTTGCAAGATGAACTATTCGAGACCGACAATATTTTCTTGTATCACTAGGTTTAGGAGTTCCATATAAAAATAAAAAAATAAATAACTGGCCATTTCAGCCCTTGAAAGGACTTTGACCTAGCTTCTTATGATCAATTGTGTTGTGCGTGTTATTAAGTTTGTACACAATTGACCGAGAAATGGACCTACATGCTTAACGCCGACTCCGAACGGCGATGAACGGAATGTTCTTATTCTCAAGAAGCTTTACATGGCATTTTGATTACTCTCTGAGGTTTGCCATTGTCTGCAGAGAGGTGGCGGCCGTACAGAAAAATTATTTTAATTCAAATAATTTTCTGTCGCTGCTGGGATTCGAACCCGGGTCTCCAAGGTTCTTTGACATAGCGGCCACGCACTTTAACCAACTACGCCACGGACGCCACAAGGAGTTCCATATACATATTTTAAAAATAAGAAAAATTATTCCAGGCGTACGCTTTAAATTATTCCAAAGTCTGACAATATCGCTTGTGACGTCATGCTCTCTCTCTTATTTGTGGAACGCGTAATCTTGTTTCTATCATTCTATGTAACGAGCTGGCAAAAAACGCAAATTACGCAAGAAAAGTTGAAATATTTTCTACTTTTTTGCATTAATTGCATATTTCCAAGGTTACGCACGTAAGCATACGTAGGCATAAAACTCTCTCTCTCATAAGCTTTCACATACTTCTATTGCATTGCGTTCAGCTAGTAGAGGGACGCACATGCAAATGCAGTGAATGAACTTCCACCTTAAAAGGCGGCATGAGTGCATTTAAAACCGGTTTCAGAATAACTACAACTTCTCTGCAATGTATTGCTCTTGACAAAGAAATGTAATGAGCAGCTATGGGCAGAGAGCGCTCTTGGAGCGCTGAGAGTAAGACTTGAGAGCAAAGGCTTATGTAGCAACACAAAACGCAACAACAAATCAAAGAAAAAAAAACAAACACAGAAACAACACAGAAGCTTTAAATGAAGTGGTGCCCATACCCGAATGAAAGAATGAAATGCGTGTAACACAAAAAAGTACAAACACAGTTATGTGCACACGGGTGGATTGATCTCAGTGTTGCCAACCTAATAAGTAAGGAGATTTTTTTAATTTTAAATTTTGTTTCTTCTACTTCACAATATCGTCTAATGTTTTTAATGCGGTCTGGGGCTGCTTGCATCCACGAGGCCTGGACTGCAGCCCTAAAAGCCCTTGAGGAGATCCGCCCCTGTTCATGACAGTTTATTTAAGGCAACAACAAACGTATTTAGCATATTCCAAAGAGTGATAGAATAAATTGTGTTTTTTTTCCTTTTATAAACTTTTTGCTAAATTGTCCACAAAAAATGCAAAAATTAACTAAAATTTGGCTAAAAAAAACAAAGAAAAAAATCAAAAATATACATAAAAATATTGGCTTAAAACTTAAGTTCTTGCAGTCAACAATATTTATATCTTTCTGCTCTGCTCATCTGCTGTATTGCTTTTCTGCACAAAAATCACAAAAAAGGCTACAAAAAAAAATTTCCCGCTTTTCTGCTTTGGCACTCCAGCTGAAATTTATAGCAGCTTCCACAAAATATACACATAAGAAAGTTGCTATGACTACCCGCTTACTTATAGCCTTGAACTTTAAATAAAATCTATCGTCTATGCTCCATTGTCTATCGTCTACCGTCTACCATCTACCGTCTGCCGTCTACCATCCATCGTCTATCACCTCCTATAAAAAAAAATCAGAGATTTTTATGTAAATTTTATGATTTTGAGGTTTATTGATATCGAAGCAATTAGTTAATGTCATAAAATTTATGCTTCATCTATAAATATAGCTGGGGGGAAAAAACCTCAATATGCCAAAATCACACCAAAATAAAAATAATAATGAATACCTTCTATGCTTTTTTTATTTTTGTTCTTAAATAAACTTAAATCTTTTGTCTGAGTTTAAAATTAAATGTTTTTAAAATTTGTTAACGGTTTATATAGTAATGAAGACTTGTCCCCAATAGGCATTCGCTTAACATTTCAATTCAACAAGTTACCATTTTTAACATTTAATCGTTTGACGCCAAATTTGAATGCAAATAATTTTTATTTTATTGTCTTGTGTGTGTGCGTTGTTTTAATTTGTCGCTACATGTCTGAGATTTTTGTTGTTGTTTCTATTGTTGTTTGCTTTGGAGGCGCGACTTTGGCCCCTTACATGGTAATGCAATTTGTAATTGTTTTTAATTTATGATTAAAAAAAAAACAATTGCATTCAGACGTGTAGACATTTGTTCGTTTGTTTGAATGGAATTGCATGATTTTTACTGAGCTTTACATTGTCACATGAACTTGTTTTAAGTTTTAAATAAATTTTATTAAATACTGTTAATTGAGTTTTTAACAAAGTTTCTTAAGAGTTTGTTAAATAACACTAAGCAAAAAAATCAATTTTTTCCCAAAATAACAAGGTTACGACAATGGATTCTGATAGAGGGGACAAAAAAAAATATACATAACGCATTTTGAAAGTTTACGTATGAGTCTTACTTGAGTGAGGATTTAAGTTTTCCCCTTTTTGAATATTCTTATAGTGAATCGGCATAGGAAATCATGTTATCCTTACATTTTGGGTATAGGATTTGTTCTGAGGATTTATGTAAAATACTTTGAGAAATATTTTTCTGAAACATTTTTACACTCTTACTTCTCAATTTATGGGTCTTTTTAACACTTTTGTGATAAAGGGTAGTTTAATGTTTGTTTTTAGTTAACACGATAGTAGTATTTTTTGAATTTGCACTGTAGGTCAACAAAATTCAATGCAGTTTGAGTATTCTCATGCGGTGGCTAGACCCAAGTGGGCATGACGACGATAAATATGATGCGCCCCTAAAACCAAGTTTTGTACGACAGTTTGGCATCAATTCTGAATAAGTACGAAATTAACCCTTAAACACATTTTTAGTTTCGACTTATTTCTGGGATTTCAGTTGAATTTTCAGCTTTGGTGTATTCAGAGACTTATAGTAGAATTTTATGACAAATTTTTTTGTGGAATGTTTTAACCCGTTGTACATATTCTTGTCTTATGGATCTATTTTGCCTTTTATCACAAAAGGGTCAAAAAAGACCCATAAATTGAGAAGTTAGAGGGTTCAAATGTTCCACAAAAGTACTCCTCGTAGTATTTTACATAAATCCTCAGAACTCATCTCATATCCAAAATGTAAGGATAACATGATTTCCTATGCTGATTCACTATAAGAATGTTCAGAAAGGGGGAAATTTAAATCTTCCCTAAAATAAGATTCATACGTTAACTTTAAAAACGCCGATACACGTATATTTTTTTTTGTCCTCTCAGAAGGTTTTGTCAGAACCGGAAACAGGAAAGAAAGGAAACAAGAATTTGCCAAAATTCATAAATCCATCAATTGACTGAAAGTAAGAAGATAATGTGCACGAGGGCTGCTACATATATTTCGGGAATAAATATGTGTGATGTTTCAAAAAAAATAAAGAAAATAATTAAATTAATTTTCTTTAATTATTAAATTAAAGAAAATCGACTTAAAACGATTGTAAAATGATCAGAACATGTCTGGGCAGCATTACAAACTTTAACCTGAAAACCTTAGCTCTCCTGAAAAATTTGGTCTGGGAAGATGAAGTCCCTTTTCCTGTGAAACATCACATATAAACACCGATTTTTTTTTGTGATTTTGAAAAAAAAGACAACATTTTGTTTTTAGTTTTTGCCACGTATCTTAAGTGGAAAATAGTGGACACGTAGAAAAATTATAAATATTCCATGAAATAAGGAAAACAAAAAAGCACCGAAGAATTATTCTTCAAGACAATGCGAGCTTGGGGCATTTTTGAGGACTCAAAACATCGAATCAATGGGTCAACCGACGTACAGCTCTGATTTGGCAACCAATGACTTCTTTTGTGCCCGCACATCAATAACAAACTACGTGGACAACGATTTGTGACGTCAGAAGAAGCAGTTGATGGGCTCAAAAACGTTGTTTTGTCAAATGGGATGTGATAAATGTTATGACAAATATGGATTCATATAAAAATGCAAAAATGTATTCATGATAAAGGAAAATATTTTGAAAAACAATAAAGAAAAAAAAAAAAATTCGGTCTTTATACAAGGTGGCGTAAAGTTAATCATACAATTTTGTTTTTGAATAACTTTTTTACTAAATAAAAAAAATAATTTTGAGTGATGGAAATATTTATTTGCATCTTTATCGTGTTGATACTAGGGATGTCGATCCCGGACCCTTTTTTGAATCCCGGGATTTCGGGATTTTAAAATTTGAATCCCGGGATCCCGGGATCACCATCCCTAGTTGATACACATTTACCCGTTTTATCGCATTTTCCATGATTTTCATCAAGAATTCTGGAAATAATTGTTCGCATTCCAGTCGAATATTCTCCTTAGCCCTAGAATGGTAACGCTAATGAACAGTTCTATGCTGTTTATATGAACAATATTCGTAAATTTTACGTATATTACCATTCTAGGGTTGAGGTCTTCGATATCCTGAGGCTTGTTAGTATAAAGCCGCGACTTCAAGTAGCACCAAAGAAAGAAGTCTGGTATGGTTAAATCGCTCGATCTTGCTGGCCATGCCTAATCACCAAAACGGGAGATTACACGACCAGGAAACGCTTCCATCACTAATTATTCCACGCCCTTGCGGAATATAGAGCTCCATTGCTTGTCTATTTGTATTCTGCAGATGCCAGATGTCTACTTCATAAATGTCGAATATATTTGACGTACGACACAATTTGCAATAATTATAACATCTTCCAATAGGGTGATTTATTTTGTGCCACAATTGAAAAGTGAAAGATAAGTTGAAAGTCAACGAAAAAATAGATTCACCTCAGAAAAAAGCTTGGACTGTGATGGATTTATATAAAGAAAACAGAACTTTCCATTAGAGAGGGGTCGAAAAAAGTGCATATATCACCCGGCTATGAACATGAAGTTCGCAGAGAAAGGGGGTCTTCAATTGTACAAAGTTCCAATAGCCCCGAACAGAAATTACAAGGGCTAACACTTGTCTATGAAATTTATGTGACAACCTTGGGCATAATTTTGACTGCATGATAATGAACGATGAAACTTATGGAAAAGCGGACTTCAATCAGCTACCTGGTCAACTTTTTTATACTTCAGAGAAGAAAGGCGAGTTTTCATCAAAGTTTAAGAAAAAAAAAGTGGAGAAGCTCGGGAAAAAATATATGGTTTGGCAAGCAATTTGTGAGGGTGGTTTAAAAAGCACAGTTTTTATCATTACGGGTTAAGTCAACCAACAAGTTAATGTGAACGAATGTACACATAAACGTCTGCTGCCTATAATAATATTTCAAAAAGATCTTGTTTTATATTGGCCAGATCTGGCTAGCTGTCATTATAACAGACTGCCCATAAACTCGTACAAAGAGAGTGGGGTACAGGTCTTGCCGAAAATTGCAAACCCTCCAAATTGTCCTGAACTTTGCCAAATTGAGCAATTCTTGGCAATAATGAAAAGAAAATTGCTTTAAGCAAAGGAAGTTGCCAAAAATGAAAGGGAGCTAAAACAAAAATGGAGCTCAGGTAATCAGATGTGATGTGCAGTGCCCAATGGCTGATGTTAATTCAAAGTTAATCCTTAAATGCATGCCCTCTTTTTTTTTGCATTCAAAATTTATTCACTTTTGCTCCAAATAATTCAGTCAGCTGAATTCTGTAAGGCTAACCATTGGAAAAGAACGAAAGCTTTAAATCGGTGTGACCCAAAAGGTTTATTATTTTTCCCAAATTTACTCTGGTTCAGAAATAGGCATAAATTCTTTGGTTGTGCCATATATGGCACACTATGCATTTAAGGGTTAAGATCCTTTGCATACACCTCAACCAAATGAGCGAAAATGCTAATTTTCATGACGTTATAGTCATAAGTTCTTTATATATGTATTCATTTTTGCTTTTGTCCAAAAAATAAAGTTTTGATACTCATTCAGACAGCTATACAAAGTCAAAATTATCAGTCAATATGCGATGTAAAGCACTTTTTGATATGCCTATCATATCTGCTATGTATCTCGCGCACTTTTAGTCGACGGTCACCCAATATCATTTTGTGGATTTTCTTCACTATTTCTGTTGTGATCTTCTCCAAAACTCTCATCCAATATTTTACTGTTGTAAACGAAGGAGCAGACTTCCCTAGAGTAGAATCTAGCTCTTCTTCCATATAGGTTTGACTGACTCCTGGGTCAGTCCGCCGAGATTGATCACAAAATAGCAAATTCGGTCGCTCGACTATTTTAAAAAAATTTCATTTTTTCACAACAAATTTCGTAATGTTTCGGCATCTTACAACTGCTTTCAAAAAATTTTTTTTGTTGTATTTGCAAAATGGCGGCTATATTTGTCATGCAACCACGAGCGATTTTCGTATATTATAGAGTTTGCGGTAATGATCATATCTCAGCTCCTATTAAACATACAGTAATAAATGAAAAAACATAATAATAATTATACCTTAGGCTGATATAATAAATATATCTATAACAGCACCCTGCTATTTATTTATAGAGTAAAAAAATTTTAGTACCAAAGTTATCGGCGAAGTAGAAAACATAAGAGAACTTTTTATACCAAGCAAAAGAGAACAAAAAAGCCTTTTTTATTTAATAGTATTTAACATTTTCATTTCGGGACTTGTAGGCGCTCCTGGCTGGGCTGCGCCCCCCTCAACGCGTAGTGAAACGTAGTGTTGTCAAATTTCAAACTTAAGCTTTATTATATTGGTACTTTCTACTAAAGTAATTGTTTTCAAACAACAACCGCCATCTTTACGTCAGATCGAGTACTTCTGTGGGTAACCTCGTACGTAAGAAATTGTACAAATCAAGGAAAATCCAGTGATGACGAAAAAAAATAGATCTCACCCTTTTGCTCAAGTGAATTAAGGATTCTAAACATAATCTCTGAATTTTTAAGATATCGATAAGAACTGTTGTCATGGGAACTTAGTTCGAAAATTAATGCAGAGTCACTTTTCAACTAAGGGCGCGTTTATAGTGAACTCTTATGCCGAAGATTATTTTGAAGCTGAAAAACGCTTCATGTATGGAAAAAGCTCAAAGTGTCTATAGTGCAAGCTTATTTCGAACTTTAAGTTGCTTATCAAGAGATTTTCAACGCTCTTATTGGTATCTTGCTCGCTCTCAGAATTTGAATTTTTGTTTCAGGTTTTGTTTCATTTGCACTAAAGCTAAATAAGCTACTTTAAGTTTAAGCAATAAGCGTTCACTATGGACAAAATAAGTTCAAATAAGCAGCTTTAATTCAAAGCAACAATAATTTTCGGCATAAGCGTTCACTATAAATGCGCCCTTAGAAGTTTCACAAAACTTGAATGTTATAGAAGCTTCAAAGTTGAATCTATATAATCTTCAAAGTTTAATTTTTCGATATAAAGAAGAGTCTTTTATCAATAACTAGAAATGATAATTTCTTTTAATCCGCCCATGACCTTAAATTGTGTTTCCTGCTTTGATAAAGCTTTTATTTAATTCTCAGTGTTCGGCGTTTACAAATTTAAGAGTTAAGTGATGCCTCATTTAAAAAAATATCAAGTATCCAGGCAGTGAGAAACAGTTTTAAATGAAAATTTATAGAATTTTAAAGTAAAAAATTTTTTTAAAGTCAAAAGTACAATTTTTAAGTAAAAAGTAAAAAATTAACTAGCACATTTTTTGCGTGACCCTACTTTTTGAATTCAGGTCCCCAATGAAGTGGGAACTGCTGGCCCGTCACTCTATTAGGGCCTACTATGGTTTTATTAGAGGGTTAGTTTCCGGTCGCAAGCTCTATAGAAGTCAAAACGAAGTTTTAAATGTTGAATCATACAATTTTTGAACCTCATACTAATTCTTGTGATTGTTTGAAAGCAAATTATTGCAAACACATGTTTTCTTTTCAAGACAAAACACAATCGATTCCGTTTAAAATGTCTGGCATGTCACGGCAAATGTTGTCAATAAACGCTGCTGAGGGTTCGAACCACATTGAAAAAACAGCGCATTTTGAATTATTCAAGCGTCTGGCAAACGAATAAATGGCATTCCATTGTTCGGCAAACAACTCTGACATTGAACATGAAAACCTTGTTTCTAATGAATTTTAGTTAAGTAAATATTATTAAATAACAATTTAGTTTAATAAATAAATTTTTTGTTTAAATATCAAGTTTGAAAATAAACGCAGTTCTATATAATTTGAAATAAACAATTAAAAGCCATAACATTTAAAGCAATATTTTGGCTTAACCTGGTATTTTACGCTAATGTAGTTCAAAATAATTAGAGCATAAAATTTTGGAACATTACAGTGTTTAAGTAAATAAATTTTTACACACAATCGTATGGAAGCGTAAATATTTTTCATTAAATATTTTCAGCATATGGCTAACAATAGGATTGAATATTACCATACATCAAAGCATTATTTGATATTCAAACTATTTTCTATCTATTGTTGTTTTTATGGAGAAAAACGCTAATATTTACGAGGGCAATTTGATAAGTAAGCGACTTTTTAAACACAAGAATTTTTTTCGGCAAAAAAGCGTATAATTTATCAACATATTGAGTTTCCTTTTAGATCGATGTAGTCCAGGGATTTAACAATTCTTTTATTCCTTCCAAATAATAGGTTTTATCAATGTTTCCAAAGCATGCGTGATCTTCACCTCTTCACTCGACCCGAATTTCTTATCGACGAGATATTTTTTCACGTTTGGAACTAGTCGCAGGGGACTAAATCAGAAGAAAATAGTGGATGGGCTAGCAGTTCGTAGCCCAATTTATGGATTTTCGCCATTTTGGCGAATACAGACGTGTGAGCCGGTGCGTTGTCATGGTGCAAGAACACTTTTTTCTTCACTAAATGAGGTCGTTTTTGTTTCAAATCAAAGTCAAATCTGTTTAACAGCTAAGAATAATATTTGCCGGTGATCGCTTCACCCTTTTCCAGGTAATCGATGTGAATGACTTCGCATGCATCGCAAAAAACTGTCGCAATAAACTTATTAGCGAACAGACCTACTTTCGTTTTACGTTCAGACTAAGCAGAGCTACAAACTTGTAAAATATTTGGTATGTTCTTAATGGGGAATTTTTTATCGTATTTACACAAAAATACTTAAAATGTCTGCATTTATTATTAAAAAAATCTTAAATCCTGACTATAAAAAAAGTTATTTTGAGAAATTAACAATGAAAAAATTATAGACATTTTAAACTTTTAAGATTTATTTAGAAGAGCCATCTCTAAAAGTAATGAGTTTCTGACACGTTTCTTGTATTTCTTCTCTCTGTTCGTTATAAGTAACGTGCTGTTGAAATATTTTCGACTTTGCTTGCGTAGCGAGTAAACAGACGCATATGCAAATGCAGTAAATGAACTTTCATCTGTAAGCTTTCACATATTTCTATTGCATTGCGTTCAGCGAGTAGACGGACGCATATGCAAATGCAGAATGAACTTCTCGCTTTAGCTTTACATGCGTTTGTGCTACGAGAGCTTCAATAAACTCCATGTTGCTCTCTGGTCTATTCTCTCTTTGTTCTAAGCAAGCACAATACAAATGAATATACAAGCAAATACGCAAACATACATACGTTGCTGCTCTTAAAACATAAGAACAAATAACTTCATCACACCAATTGTCAATTCGATCGAGTAGATTCTAATATGTTGAAATTAATTTTGACGAGGTGAATTAATTCCACACAGTTTGAGTCAGATTGAGTCTCATTGAAAGTGTACAGAGATAGAGCGGAAAAACTCCATATATAAAAAACAAAAATTCCTGAACATTAGGGCGTATCGAAAAAATTTAGATCGTATTCTAAGAGGTCTCAAAAGTTGCATGGGGTTGTCAAGATCACCCAAAAAAAATTTTAGGGAAACAACAGGATGTCTTCCTGTTCCGCAAGGACAAAGCTGTTTTTTTGAGAAAAACAGTAAAAAATAACTACCTTAAAATGCTTTGACTTTTATAAAAAAAACTACGTATGTCTTAAAGCAAAAGTAGGTACAGGTTTAAACTAACAATATATTGTTAATCATGATGTCACTCACGATTTTTATCCACAGTGTCCTGTGTGAAGTATATTCGAAGCAAAATTTGTAATCGAGATAGCACAGAACTTTTGATTGTTACCCAGTAGTCTAAATTTTGGTGGTATTAATTATAGTGTTAACGTATTCCTTAAATTTGGCGAATTTATAATTATCATCATTTTTGCATATGCATTTTCCTAATCTTGAGAAATGCATACTTGAATGCAATTTTTTAACTTTTTCAAAAAAATTAATCTACGATTTTATATCTCGGGTATCAGAAATGGTACCGAAGAAACTTTGCTTAATTTGGATTCTTCAAATATTTCTGAACAACACCCTGTCTAAAAAATTTTGGGTTAAAATTTTTTTTGTGTGATCTTGATAACCCCATGCAACTTTTATGACCTCTTAGAATGTGAAATTCGAAAAAAATTGTAATTCGATACGCCATACTGAACATACTGAAAGTGGTCAGTGGATCGCCTTTTAACAAAACTGGTGTGGTGAATACATTTGTTCTTTTGTTTCAAGCGCAGCAATGTATGTATGTATGTGTATTTGTTTGTTTATTTAGTTGTGTTGTGCTTGCTGAGAGCAAAGAGAGAATAGAGTAGAGATCAACATGGAGTTCATTGAAGCTCTCGCAGCACAAACGCATAAAAATCTAACGATCAAGCAATTCATGGCATTGCGAATGATTTCGTAAAAAATTTTACATTTTAATTAAAGATCGTTATTAAAATTTTGTAAAGAAAATACCCCCATATCCTTTTGCAGCACAAATGTGACATTTCAAAACTTCTTTCATAAAAATCGGACAAGTACTTTTGGAGTTTAGCGGCAACAAGAAAATGTACACTTTAATTTTATATAATACTATGGATTAGGAATGTAGCGGAGCTTCGAATTCGGTTCCGAAAGATCAGAACTTCCGATTGATTTTACACTTCCGACTCCGACTTCGACTCCGATAATTTTGAATCGGAATTATAGCGAAAATTGAAACGCAGGTTTTCGATTGGTTCTATACGATTTGACGTGTCTCACACCAGAGCGTAGTTCTCCGTAAAATAATTTTGATACTTACATGTTGCGTCAAAAGCGGGTCAAAATCCCTCTTTACGAAATTCCCGGTATCGACATTCACTTTGACAAAATTTCATTTTCCCAAATTCACCTTTTTCAAAATTCTTCTTTTTTTTAAATTCTCCTTTACAAAGTTTCCTTTTTGGATACTAGTTAAGGAACAAAATATTTAATTATAATTGCATTTCATTATTTGCATTGCAAGCAAATAAGTCTTTTCTTTTGGGTTATTTTTAACCATTCTAGATTGCACAATATTTTTCATACTTACTTACTTACTTCATAATTCTCAGAAATAAGTCTTTTCTTTTGGGTTATTTTTAACAATTCTAGATTGCACAATATTTTACATACTTACTTCATAATTTTCAGAATCATGTTGCAACAAATTTGCAATCGTTGTTTTATTTATTCAAACAATAACATAAATTGCTGACACATTAATTACATGTTTTTCTTTTTGGCTAAATAATAATTGCACACAGAAAAACATAAGCGTGTGCCAGAAGTGCTGACAATGCGTCTGGCGCGATGGTTCGCTAAGCTTTGCATGTGTTAGTGACACACGTAAAGCTTACCTTACCTTACCTTAGCTTAGCTAAGCTTAGCTTAGCTTATTTCAGCTACCGAGTTTTTAGTCTTCATCAACGTGCTTAGTGGTTTGGTTTAACCATTCTCAATTAATAAATAATAGAATAAGTTTACATTAACTACCTTTATAAATAATTTAAATTAATAGTAAAATAAACCACAAATAAAAAACTCTTTTAATAAACTTGTTTTTATTGAAAAGAAAAGTGTTTGCTAAAAATAAACAAGCAAACGCCTAACTTACTCTCTTTCACAATATTCTCCTTTATAATATTCCCCTTGACAAAGGTCAATTTTTACAAAAAAAAAAATGTCCTCTTAAATAATTTTGAATTATTTCTTTTGTATTTAAAAGGGAATTTCGTAAAGGAGAATTTTCTAAAGGGGAATTCTGTAAAGGAGGATTTTTGTGAAAGGTGAATTTTGTCCAGCAGAATTTTGAAAAGGGGAGTTTTGAAAGTGCGAATTTTGTAAAAAAAATTTTGTATAGGGGGTATTTTTAACCCATCCCAAGTACTTAGTAGTACACCACTTGTTGATACGCCCTTTACATATCGCACACCCTCTTCAAAAGTGACACTACTCGAAATTTTTATATATTAATTTTTTATATAAATCATATAAATCAATTCGTAATATACATCTCCATCGACTGCTAAAATTTTGCTTTAATCTGATTGCTCGTTAATTTTTAAAAAATCATTTTGTATCCTTCTTTTGTATGAAGTTGCTTTAAAACGAAATAGTTTTTTGACTCTCCTGAAAATTAAAAAATTTTGAGTTGTGTCACTTTTGAAGAGGGTGTGCGATATATTTATTAACACTTAAAATTTTAGCCCATATACTATGCGATATTTGATCATAAGAAGCTAGGTCAAAGTCCTTTCAAGGGCTGAAATGGCCAGTTATTTATGTTATTTTTTTTACTATGCGATATGAGCTTCCCTTCAGGGTCAAACATGGTTTCAACAGGGTCAAAAAATCAAAAATAAAGTTGAACAGAAATAATAAATCAAAAAAGCTTATTGTAAAAGCTCAAAAGAGTGACACCAGAATTACAAAGTGTTAAGTAAACAAATCAATTCTAAAAACCAACAGAATTTTAAATACAAAATTAAAATGGAATTTTAAAAGCAAAACAAACACACATAATTACCCCATTGATAACATGAGGCAGAAAATTACTACTTCAAATTTATTTGAAAATAATTTTTAAGCTATTTAAAGTTGATTTAATGAATAAATTATACTTGAATATGCCTCACCTTAAAAAAAAGACTACGTTGAATTGAAATTTCTATGTTACTAAAGCAATTATTTGCTTTGCCCTCATATTTTATAATCATTTGAAGACTTAGCCTATGAAGCCTCTTACGTTTTGGCTTAAAATTTATCATATCAATATCTTTGAAAACAAACAAAAAATGAAAAAAAAAAGCTTTTATTTACTCAAATCCGTTTGACATACGCATAAATTTGAATTCCTACAACCTTTGCAGTGGCTCTATAAATTTTTCACGTCTTAAATAACTCAACGTATTATTTTAATTGATATATAAATAGAAATATTATTTAAATATTTTTTTTAAAAAAAAAAAGAAAAGAAAACTAGTATTTTTAATACTTTTCTTAACTCACGAAAACATTTTTTTTACGACCGCAACAAGCTACCATAAACATCGAAGGCAGCAGCCAATGAAATAAATTTTCACGCATATCGCCCACTCAAAAGCGTTATAAGCGGATTTTTTTTTTGTTTTTATAAATCACTGCTTTAGTGTCTTAAAAAATATAATAAAATTGAAATCATAATTTAGAAAAACAAAAGATTTTAATATCTAGCTTAGTGGCTAAAATATAGCGTTAACGCCATGCCATGCTGATATATAATGAAATTTTTTTTTGTTTTTGGCTTAAATGTGCTGCTGTGAATGTCTTATTTTATTAATTTTGAATTTTAAATTTAATTTTAATTTCTTATAAAAATTTAATGAAAAGAACTAAAATTCGGTCAACAAAATACCTCAATTTGAGAATGAATATTAAAGGAGATCATTAAGTATAATAAAGATATCAAAAATATATAATAAATGATAAACAGGAATTTTTTTTCAACTAGACAAAAACAACAACAACTTTCTCAGTCCAATTTATATAAAAAGTTGCAGGTATGCAGTCTACAAATATAGGCCTATCGCTAAGCTTTTATCGACTTTAAACCTTTTTGAGTGAATTGTGTATGACGAGTGAAAGTTCGCTATGGAGAAATCAGCGAGTGGAGAAGTGACGAGTTGTTGTCTGTGAAAATTTGAGATGAATCGGAGCAAAACTCACGAAGTTACAGCCGTTTAAGCAATAAGAGGACTCATACAGTGTTCAAAAATTTAAAGCGATTTCCTACAAGGCATGTTTTCAAAGTAGGTTAACGGCTGAACCGATCGTTTTGAAATTTTGTACAGCA
This sequence comes from Pherbina coryleti, assembly GCA_943735915.1. Lineage (NCBI taxonomy): Eukaryota > Metazoa > Arthropoda > Insecta > Diptera > Sciomyzidae > Pherbina > Pherbina coryleti. The sequence continues at coordinate 20,658,261 of OX030952.1, forward strand.
TTCACAACTTAATTTATGAGGTAACGCTGTCAAGTTTTTATTTTTTCTTTGTTTATTTTTCAATTTACAGTAAGAAATATGTCGTTTGTTTGGTCAAAAATCGATTTGATCCGCAGTTGATCCGCTGATGGGCTATGCTGTGCACTGCAAAACCACTTTTTTTGGGAGTGCTTCCGGGAAACAGGCGCCATTTTGTTATTTCCTGAAATTTTTTAATATAATTTTTACTAGAAATTCTTCAAATGTTGCTTTATTATACTTATACCAACTCAAGTTACTTTCACTTACAGTAGCACGTCAAAAAATTTGTTAAAATGGGTAATTTTTAGGCCAATTTAACCTTATCCCCCATTAAGTGTCTTATCTTCTCGATCTTACATTGAATTACTTATCGATTTTCTGCTTGAATACGGTTGATTGACGGTTGACTACGTCAACTATGTTTACACCCATGAACCAACAATACAAGATCAAGCAATCAGCAGTGCGAGAAAAAAGTATTTTTTTCGTGCCACGTCATCGGTCACAAAAAAAGCTATATTGCATACGTTTTTCATGCAAAATATGTGAAAACTTAAATAAAAGTGGAAAATTATAAAATTAACAAGTTTAATTCTCGAAAAAAGTGTTTGAATACTTTGTTTGTTTATATTTTCATGCAATAACGAAATTTAAAGTAATTTTTTTTTGCTGTTGCAATTATTGCACGTCGCTACAGCACACTTCATTTTTATAAAAAACACAAAAAATTACTGAATTATAAACACCAATAATTCTTTAAAACTTCAAGAAATAATTTTTCACATATAATCGCTACACGTAAACAAAACAATTTGTGACCGATGACGTCAGACCTACCAGCTTTGTTTTGTTTACAATATGGCGGCTCTTTTCTTTGCATGATCTTTATTTCTTGATTTATGGTTTACACCAGTGTTGTTCACACGCATACTATTACATTTTTCGACTTTTGTGCTTTTGTTTGTAGCTCTCTCGGCCTCTGCACTGAAACAAATTTTTGTGCAGGTTTTAAGCAAGAATTGTGTTATAATTATCATTGTCATCATCATTATCATTATTAGTATCATTATCATTATCACTTTTATTATCATTGTCATTATCATCATCATTTTTATTATTATAATTCTGCAAATAAAGCATTTTCATATGCCTCAAACATTTCGTGCAGTGCAAAACCCCAACCAAGCGGCGGTAACCTTCTCACTTGAAGTTTCAGCGCCAACTGATTGAGAAAACTTCGTGCATTCGATCGTGTGCGTGTTTCGAATCTCGAATAAAGCTTTCGAGTCCCACCCAGTGTTGCCAGATTGAGGTAAATTTCCCTAATTGAGGTAATTTTTAACTCATTTTTTGGGCAGAGGTAAGAAAGGTAGTTTTTGACCAAAAATGGTAAATTTTGCGAAAATAATAATTTTTTTCGAGTTATTGGCGGCACTGTTGCCTCTCTGAACATATTCACAAGCAGTTTAAGAGCCCGAATAGAACCAAAGCGGCTGTCGGTTGGCGATCCTCATTCAGAGAAATCTACTGAGAACACGTCCAGAATAGAAGCGGTTGTCGGATCAGCGTTGCTTTTCGGTGTATGAATGATACAAATGTTATTTTTTCATATTTTTGTTGTTTCTTTATGAATATATGTATATTAGTGGTCCTCATGAAAGCTCGCAAATGCCTCGTATACCACGTAAACCTCGCAAGTTTCCAAGTTGCGTATATCAGCTGTTCTATTTTTTCATACAAAAAGAGTTTACGCGGTGCTCGCAAGTTTCCCATATATTTTCAGTTCGTAAACCTCGTATGAATTGACTCGTATGACAACAGATGATTTACATACTCGTTACCTGCATGGTGTGCTCATGAAATGAAGAGCGCAAATACGAATATGCAAGATTGCGAGCTTTCATGAGGACCACTACTAACAAAATAATTGTAACGGTTGTTAATCATTTAAAAATTTTTTAACTTTTTTATTTTGGGGAAAGGTACATTTTCTGCGAAAGTGGTAAATTTTTTCCCACATAATGGTAAATTTCAGTTTGTCTCTCTAGCAACACTGGTCACACCACGCGTGGTACTACGTGAACATCACTGGTTTACACCATTGGTGGGCATTCTTACACAGCCGCAATCTTGGCGTTTATGTGTATTTGTGCATTCAAACGCTTTCCAATGTTAAAAAAGTGAGTAAAAATCTCTAACAGCGTACGAGTGAAGCTCTAGCAGCGTACGCGTGGCAGCAGAGAAAGCCCTTTGCCCGCGAGCGACAGAATACTCGACATTGGTTTACACCAGTGATGTTCTCGCAGTACCATGGTATAATAGTACATGGTAGCATTGACAGTTGCTCGGGAAACCGTCTCCTGTCAAAAAATATGCTCAAAAAAGGAGCGCTCACAATCCGCCATTGAAAACACAAACAATGTTGAAAAAAAAACAACCACAGCATCTGCTGATGTGTTTCCACAAAAAGCTGTTTTTGACAGGAGATGTTTTCTTGTAGAAGACAAAATAAGCAGTTGTCAATTGTACCTTGTATATTAATAATACAAGCAAGAATTGTTTTATAATTATCATTGTCATCATCAATTTTTTTATCAGTATCATTATCATTATAACTATCATTGTCACTGTCACTATAATTATCATTATAATTATGATTATTCTGCAAATAACGCATTTTCATATGCCTCAAACATTTCGTGCAGTACAAACCATACGACCAAAAGGCGCGAACCATCTTGCTTGAAGTTTACTACGTGAACATCACTGTTTTAAAGCTTTAAAGCATGGGGATGTTTACTGAAAAGCCTGGGAGCAGTACAGGAATACGAGTAGAAGAAAAGTGACAAGTTATGATAGGGAATCTGAATATGCTGGCTGTTGGCCCTTAAGCTATATTTAGCTAAATTTAAATTAGTCAAGTAGCCAGATCTTTTAAAAAAAACTTTTAATACTTTATAAAAGTAAAGATGCCGGATTGGTAAAATATTTTAATTTTTAAATAACGGAAAGCTACTCTCCATTCTCCTTTTTCTACAAATTATGCGTATCACATGCTTTTAAGCGATTTGCAATGGATAAATCTTTTTCTACTTCCCCAGCAAGTTATCCCATATTGTAGTTTTGAAATGAGTTCATGAAAGTTGTACGTATTCGTAGAACATCCAATATACAACGATAATTTCGCTGATTTTTAGGGATGGGGTCAAAATTCCCTCTATAACAAAATACCCATTTCAAAAATTCCCCCTTTTAAAAATTCTCCATTTTTTAAATTCTACTCTACAAAATTCCCAATTTTAAAAATTTTTCTTGACAAAATTCCGCCTTCACAAAAATCCTCTTTTACAGAATTCCCCATTATAAAATTCCCCTTTACAAAATTCTCCTTTGCAAAATTCACCTTTGCAAGATTCCCTTTATAAAAATATTTTTTATTTATATTTTGTATCATGATAATTAATGTAGAATATTGGGGATGGGTCAAAACTTCCCCCATACAAAATTGTTTTTAAAAGTTCTCATTTTCAAAATTCCTCTTTTTCAAATTCTCCTTCACAAAATTCCGCCTTCACAAAATTCCCCTTAACAAAACTCTTCTTTATAAAATTTCCCTTCGCAAAATTCGCTTTAAATTTTTTTTTTAAATTCTGTATTAGAATATTATCATGTATATGAATATTATTTAGAATATTGGGGATGGGGTCAAAATTTCCCCGATAAAAAATAAGTTTTACAAAATTTTCTTTTCAAAATTCATCCTTTTTTAAAATTCTACTTAACAAAATCTCCCCTTCACAAAACTTGGTAAAAGGGGAATTTTGTCAAGGGGAATTTTTTAAAGGAGACTTTTGTGAAAGAGAATTTAAAAAAGGGGAAAATGAGAATTTTTAAAAGGGTGAATTTTTGACACTGGGGATTTTGGAATGGGTAATTTGACCAGCTCAATTTTGACCATCTCCTAGCTTCTAAGTCCCGCTATTTTAATTTTTTGACTTGCAGTTTTTTGCATTTTGTAGTCTTATGAGTTGTGCATCTTAAAAGGTATTTGTTGTATTGTAAACTGTACGCGTGTTCATTTAGTAGCCGTTCTCCGTAGAGACTTTTAAAAAAGAACAGTTTTGAAAAGGTTAAATTTTGGAAAAAGGAATTTTATGAAAATAAATTTCGACACTGGAAATTTTCGAAAGAGAACTTTCGATCCCGATTTTTTAAGGTTGCAGTTTCCATTTGGCGACTTGTGGACAAATTTGATCGCCAAGGCTCTGTAACAGATGTCAGTAGAATTTGAGGATCAAGAAGTGGTTGGTCGAAAAAAAAAATCGATATCGTAGCTAGGAGAGTCATGAAAGTACCAATAGTATCGACAAAAAGACGTTTTGGAATGCCCCGATGAAGCACATTTTCACCTGAACGGCTTTAAAAAACGGAAAATTTCCCATTCTTGGGTAGAATTAACTCTAAAAGACTCTATCAAAGGTCTTGCACCCAATGTTGGAAACGATGAAACAGCAATATCGGTTTACAAATTTTTTTCATTGGCTTATATTTGTTCAAACTTCATAAATAATTTTTTGTTATCCGATGAAGTACATTATCACCTCAACAGTGACTCAAAATAAGCAAAATTCCCAATTCTGGACCATGACTAACTCAAATACTCAATAAAACTGCTTTGCTTACAAAAAGGGAACGATGACCATGCAATAACGGTGCGCAATATCTGCAAACAGAGAACGCAAATAAACAAAAACGAATCGTTCTATTTTGTTACGTTCGGATCTTTCAAGCGAACGAACCAAAAACGATTCAAACAACAAAAGAACGATTGGTCGTCTGTTTTGTTTTTCGTTTTCTGTCACTAGCCAAACCATTAACAAAACAAAACCATTGAGCGACGAAGAGACACAAATGAAACCGAAACTACGATTCGTTAAACGATCGTCGGATAACAACAAAAAAATATACTTTTTTAAGAGTTTTAAACATTATCCAACAGTTTTAGGGGGTCGCATTGAACTCAAACTCCGTAGAAAGAGACAGCATGCGAATGATGCTTGCCTCTTCTATCGCGTTGATTTCGAATCTGAAGTCAGCATTTTAAAATTCAAGATAGCTAATAGGGTTGCCACCTATTTTTTTTTATTTTTACGAATTCGATGCTGGGGCGAACACTAGGTAAAAATGGGTCGCTGAGCCCGAATCCGTTGTCAGAATTTCAAAATTTTTAGGTTGCAACCCTTAAGGGTTAAAAATTTCACAATTTTGAAATTCTGACAACGGATTCGAATTCAGAGACCCATTTTTACCTAGTTTCGCCCCAGCATTAAATTCGTAAAAATAAAAAAAAAAAATAGGTGACAACCCCATCAGCCATCTTGAATTTTAAAATTCTGACATCAGATTCGAAATCAACGCGATAGAAGAGGCAAGCATCATTCGCATGCTGACTCTTACCACGGAGTTTGAGTTCAATGCCTTTGCATACCAATGATCATTAATGAAACGTTTGATTTGGTTTCGTTTTCTATACTGACACATTAGCAAAAATTATAAAAATTACATTAGTTCTCTCTTCCACTGAAAAGTTACGTGTTTCGTTAGCCCTCACGAACGAAACGAATGAAAAATAACGTTTTTGTATCACCCTCTGAGAGATCGGTTCGGATATCGTTTAGTTTATTTGCGTTCTCTGTCTGCAAATCGCATCTTCGTTTCATATTTTTTTGAGAATACTGAAGGACGAGCTGCATTATAGACTGTTAATAGAGACTGTTAATAGAGGCTGTTAATGGAGATAGACTGTTAATACACTATCACTATCGCAAAATGTTTCAGAATATTTTCTTGTCCAGAATAGTTTTGATGCTCAGACAGTATGGTTCCAGTAAGATGGGGTACCAATTGGGTTAATTTCCAAGAATGGCATGTAGTGGGCATAATGTAGCATCTTTAAAGTCGTATAAAAGTTATATTTTATATATATTGTCTATATAGGGGGTCCCACATATAGGTCGCCCCTGACAGTTTTTTCCCGCTCGAAATCTTTATTGTCAGTGACTATCGCGCTGAATAATGAACGACGTCAGCGGCTAGCGGCTAAAAACTTTAACAAAATGTATGAAAGCAAAGTTAGACACTCGACGCTGGCCGCCCGTCGCCGAAATAGACTATTTGCCGCTCACAATGCGCTCTCTTCTGGTGGAGAGAACTGGTGGCGAATTTATTAGAAAAGTAAAAGTGATGCCAATTATTGGACATGTTTGACCTTTATCTCAAAAACTCAACTTTTCCCTTGGCAAACACCTTCAAGTTTTCTCTCTGTTGAGAGTAAGACAAAAACTCATTTTTATCAATAATTTCTCAACTTCGGACACTGGGAAAGATCCGGTTTGCGTATTACTTTGAATTAGACTGTAAATTCATAAACTAAAAACAAATTAAAAAATATGAAGTAGCAATTAACACATAAAAGATTTTGATTAATCAATTTTTTCCGATTGATAAATAAATATGTCATCATATCTGCATAAAATTTAATCCATTTATAATAGGCAGTATTATTGTTGCATTTATTTAGTCATGTCTATCAGATTAATATTAAATTTGCCTAAAATCAACATCTATATTATTAATTTTTGAAATTTACATAACTGTAGACTTAAAATAGTATCTTGATATTTTGAATAATTTTATATTTGATCTGCTCCTGAATTAGTTTTGTGGTCTTAAAGTGTTTGATAACTTCCTAAATGGATATATGTATCAGAGTTATTGAGAGATTAATTTGAAAGTAAGCGTTTTTTAAATCAATAGATTTGTTAAGCAATTCATTTATATGCTAAATAGGCACTGGATTAATTTGAGCGATAGAACTTTGATTTCTCAACAAGTTTGACTAATTAAAGAACAAAACATTTGCGTTGAGTGTTAAAAAAAAAAAAAATAAAAAAAATTACCTGAAATTGTGAATAGAGAACAATTAATAGAGCAATATATGACAATATATGAGATTATATGATTTTAAGAATTAATTCAAGATTCATAAATCAATGCCACTGGTTGAAAGCACTCGTCGGTGACACTGTAATGCAGCAGTGTAAGTGGAATGTGACAAAAGTTTGTTTGTGCTCTTTTAGGGTGGTCATTGTAAACTGTTATATATAGTGCTATACTCTTATGTTCTTTAGTCTTATACTCTTAATAGCATAGTACCCGACTTGTTCTGATAGAGTTAATTTGAATTGAATTGAATTAATAGCAAGAAAGGAAAACTTCATTTTTAAAAAGAAGTTTTTTCGAAGATAAATTAATATTTTTTCTTTTTTCATAATTGCATAAATTTAAATAAATTTTAGTTGAAAAAATAAAATATCAAAGCATATGTACCTGGTTTTGGACGGTCTGCTTAACATACAAATTTTACCATAACTTTGTTATCCGAAAACTCCGTTTATTTAATTTTTCTTATGTTTCATCAAGATACGAATGCAGAGATATAATTCTTACCTTACAAAAAGACTACATAAAAAAAAGTTTAAAAATTTTGAAAATTTTATTTGCGCCTAAATTATATGAAAAGTTTAATATCAAGTTTCTCTATTCAAAACCTGTACAACTCGGGAATTATAATCATTTCTAACAAGTGGGCGTACCTATACTGCCGTCCTAAGAAATAAAGTCACATCTCCATTTCTGTAGTTTTGAGATATTTAGCTTTTACGTTTTTTTATTTCCTTTTTTACACTAGAATTGGTAGATGTGACCATTTTACTTATCATTCAATCATTTCCATTTGAAAATTGGTTTTCTTATCTCTTAACACAAAAATCAGAAACTCATTCACGGTTCCGAATCTGCTCTTATCTCAATTTTGGAGTTTGTGTCTTTCTATGTTAGGACGGCAGTATAGTGCGACCACGTCCATTTTTAGTACATTTTCTGAAAGTAAGCATACGAACTAAACTACTAAATTACAGTCGAATGCGACCAAAACAGTCTGCAACATAGCATTTTTATTGATTTGTGGGAGGAAAAGGGGGTGTGTGAAACATTTATATATCCTATGTTGACCGCACTATTTTATGGAATCGATTGATATGAGTTTTATAGAAATCCATCAAATTGTTTAGGAGTCTATTGCATACATTCCTACATGCAAACAAACACGAATATTATACAGATTCTCTTATACTCTTGTAATCTTATACTCTTATTCTCTTACACTCTTATACTTTTGTCTACAATCTTATCTTAATCTTATACTCTTGTTCCCTTACACTCTTATACTTTTGTACTCGGATACTCTTATACTCCTACACTCGTGTACTTTTGTACTCTTATAATCTTATACTCTATTTCTCTTATGTTCTTATGGTCTCATAGTGTTATTCTCTTATGCTCTTAAACTCTTATACATTTATACTCTTACACTGTTATACTCTTTTACTCTTATACTCTTATACTTTTACACATTATGCTCTTATATTCTTACATTATTATACTATTAAACCAGGCCTGTTTTGGTGTTAAAACCCCATAGAGTCGAAAGATACAAAATACCAAGCAAATCAGATCATTAATCAAAAGTGCGTGGTTTGGCTATACCTAAATTTTTTATATCAAAACCCCTCCCCCAAGAAAAAGTCTGGATTCGGACCTGTTTTATACTCGCATATGCTTTTACTATTATACTCTTATACTTTTGTACCTTTGCACTCGTATGCTATTATACTCTAATACTTTTAAACTCATATACTCTTATACTCTTATATTCTTATAATTTTATTATCTTATACTATTATACTATTATACTCATATACTCTTATAATCTTATACTTTTAAACTTTTATACTATTACACTGTTATACTGTTATACGCTTATACTTTTATGCTATTATAGTCTTATTCTTTTACACTCTTATACTCGTATGCTCTTATAATCTTTTTCTTTTATACTCTTTACTTTATACTCGTATACTTTTTTGCTTTTATACTATTATCATCTTATACTGCTATAATTTTATACCCTTAAAGTCTCATAATCTTATACTCTTACACTCATACACTCTTATATGTATGAACTAACTCTTATACTGTTATATTCTTATACTTTTAAACTGTTATACTCTTATACTCTTGCACTGTTATACTCTTATACTTTTATTCTTTTATGCTCTTATACTTTTACACTCTTATACTTGTATACTCTTATGCTCTTTTACTTTTGTACTCTTACACTCTTATACTTTTATACTATTATTATCTTATACTTTCATAATCTGATACGCTTACAGTCTTATACTCTTATGCTCTAGCACTCTTATACTGTTATACTCTTATGCTTTTATACTCTATTAAAGACTATATAAGACTATACTATTATAGTCTTATAAGCTTATACTCCTACACTCTTAAACTCATACTCTTACTCATACTCTACTATTATATTTTTAAACTAGTATACTCTTCTACTCTTACACTTCTATACTCTTATACTCATACTTTTACACTTTTATACTCTTATACTCATACTCTTATACTCTTATACTCGGATACTCTTATGGGCTAACACTACCATTTGCTTATAAATACTCTTATATTCTTATTATCTTATACTTTTATACTCGTATATTCTTATACTCTTGCACCCTTATACTCTTATACTCCTATACTCTTAAAAATCTTATATTCTTACACTCTTATACTCTTATATTCTTGTACTCCTCTACGCTCATACTCTTATACCTTTATATTATTATAATCTTATACTCCTATACTATTATACTCTCAAAATATCATACTATTATACTCTTCTACTCTTATACTCTTATACCTTTATACTCTTACATTCTTATACTCTTATACATTAATATTTTTATACTCTTATTATCTTATACTTTTATAATTTTATACCCTTATAGTCTTATAATCTTTTACTGTTACACTCTTACACTCTTAAACTCATACTCTTATACTTTTATGATCTTATACTTTTAAACTAGTATAATTTTCTACTCTTACACTTTTATATTCATATACTCCTGTTTTCCTGTTCTCTTATGCTCTTATACTTTTATACTCTTATACTCTTATGATCTTATACTGTAATGAATCAATTGCAATATTATGATTTTTCAAAACTCACCTGTTGCTTCTGCAAAATCTGCTTTCAACGCCAGTGCTGCCAATGTCAAGAGCATAAAAGTCATAGTGCTGCCTGATGTACTATACTTGATGCTAACTGAAGTGTCACCTCTAGACGCCATTTTGGTTCTTTTATTCTGCTGTTATTATTACTATTATTATTTTATTTGCAGTTTTGATTTTGCTGATTCTTTTCACGCTAATTGAAGCAATTTAATTGACTTTATTTTGTTTGACGTTATCAATTGAAATAAATTTGGTAGACTATTGAAGAGAAAGAAAGAGAAAGAGAATCAAAAAAATATACTTGCGATAAAAAACACACTTTTTTGACAAATTGATTTTTGTTTATTTATTGACTCGCTTTTTTTATTCCACAATCAAGTGGAAGCATTTAGCAATATTTTTTTTCGAAATTTTTCACGTTTTTTCTTTTCTTTATTTTATTGAATAATATTTTTTTTTTCCAACTAATTGAAATTGTTCACATTTTTTGCGCCGATGACTTCATATCTGGTAACGTTCACTTTTTAAGCAAGAAAAATGCTAGCTGATAAGAATGATTTTTTTTTCTCTTCGTTTACGGCTGTGATAAGAAAAAGTAAGTCACTTTTTTTATTTTTTTAAACAATTAAGTTAAGGAAACACAGATACACGCACATTCACGAAAATACGAAATTGAAGCAATGTATATGTTGATTGTTGTAATGTAACTGCAATATTAGCAGCACCCTGTTTTGAATGAAGCACGCAATGTTTACACTATTGGGCAATGACGGTTGAAGTTATCGGTGTTGCTGTCGAAGGTTTTCTAGCACGCTGCGTTGATAACTGTAAAAAGAAATATAGAGCACTTATTATAGCAAATTTGAAATGATTTAAAGTTAAAACAAAAAGCAAAGTATAAATAGCAAAACAAAACAAATAATTAAAAAAAAAAATATGTATAAATATTAATGAATGAATTTGGTGACTTTGAATGTTATTTTGTGTTGTTGCTGTTATTATCACCATGACAGCCTAATTTGGTTCAGGGTTTCAATTCGGCTGATATGTTCAACTAAAATTCAAATTTTGTGTTGAAATTTTTTTAATAAAACAAGTCTTACGAAAACTTCTCGAGCTTGTAGTCAATTTTTTTTTCTAACAAAACTTTTCTTTTCAATTCTAACAACACAAGACTTATGAAAACTTTTCGAGCTTTAAGTCTATTTTGAGACCATAAAAAAAAACCGCAATTTTTTACCGAACTTTCGTAAAAGTTGTATTTCTTACTCGTAATTTTAAAGCTTAAAGCCATCAACTCTGAATTAGCCCCTTAACGTCTAAGAATCCTGGTTATATTCAAAAAGTAGCAGTAAGAGGGTCTTGAAAGGGTACACATACATTTTATTCCCACTGTATGAGTCACGAGAGAAAAGTTGTTATAGCCTCTTTAGCAGTATATAAAATTGAATTCTGTACAAGCCCAGCAAACCAAGCCCCCGTTGTGAGAGAGTTGTGAGAGATCCTTCTGGTAGACATGTGATTTAAAAGATGCACGCCTCCTGTAGTTTCAAAAATTTTTAGAAATACCCGAAACAAACATATGTACAAAAATTTTGTTATATTCTATGATCAAGTAGGTAACTTTTTTCTCTCATGATATTTTTTAACTAAAGCATACATATATCTTAGGTCAAATATTTGCAAAGCACTGTTTGTTATACACAGTTATATTTGTGTTATATTTCCATAAAATATTTTCTATAAAATATCCCATAAAATATTTTATGGAATCCATTTTGAATTTCCACAGTAGAACATTTTTTTCCCTATGATCAAATTTTTAGTTGAGATAATGAGGAAGCGATATTTTTGGGTATGTTCCGAAATCACCAGCTCTGACATTTTTCTGAAAGTTTTTTTCATTCTATTAATGAACAAATAATTTTGTAGTTTTTATGACTTATACTCTGTTACTTACTTTTGTAACTTAAAATGGACTGTCACATTACTCATCTTAAATTGCCCCTACGACAGCCCTACGAGTTGTAGGTAATTGATGTTTTCAAGCGATATCAACAAAAAAATACTACTTTTTTGGAGCCACATTTTGCTTCTATGTGAGAAAATTTATTTTGTAGAACACAAACATATTTAATAAGAATTAAAAATAAGGACTATCACGCTACTCATCTTTTACCTTTACAGCAAATGAAGCTTTTCTTTTGATTCTATACATGATACAATTGCAAGGTAAGCTCATTTTAAGATGGCGGCTCAAATCGGAAATTTTTCAATAACAAAGCTGTACGAGCTACAAACGTCAAACAACAAAAGAAACAATAACAAATAGAACTAAAAATTATCAGCTGATTTTGACAACTAGATCACCCAGCTCTCCAATATAAGCCTACCTTGTAATTGTATCATGCTTGTATAGAGCAGTGGTGCTCACTACATGGTTTTCCACAGACCGCGTGCATTGTGTATTATTGAGCTTTTGCACACGAAGAAGCAATCGGCTCGCTGTGTTTGTACACTGAGTAAAAGTTTGTTTTTTTTCCTGCTGTAATTTAAATTTCAAGTCAGAATGCTTTGAGCGCTCATGTGGTATGGCGAGTCGCTCGCTGTTTTATTTATGAATGTACTTAAATATTATGCAATGTTTCAGCAAAAACATTAATACATTCTATTCTTCACTTTTACCTTTTTTTTTATATTTTCTATGTTAAAATACCGATAAGCAAACACAAAAATAAAAAAGAAGTGATTATATTGAAAATCCATCACTCGACAAGATTTCCTTGCACCAAATATTGTGAGAGCTTTGAACAACTTCATGTTTCAGTGTAAAGCTGTGCACTTGGAAAGCTCTTTTTGTTGTTGTTTGAACCGTGCGTTGATCACCACTGCTATAGAGCAATGGCGGGCATTCTGCCGCTTGCGGGCAAAGAGCTTTCTCTGCCACCACACGTACATAAGTGCGTGTAAGCTGTTAAAGCTTTCAGTTGGTTGTGATACTTCGAGCATTAAGGTTGTCGTTTTTCTGAGCTTGATTTTTTACTTGATGCACTGAAAATATTTGTGGATGCGTCATTATTTTTCTTAATGAGTATAGCTGTAACCTCATTCAAAACTTTTGAACACATAAATTTACTTTTAAATACATTTTTTGAAATCTGTTTTTTTTTAACGGGAATTAAAATATTTTATTATTAAAAATGATGAAAATAAGCCTCAATGCTTAATATGTCATCGCATACTAGCAGCGAAAAAAAAAAATATAATCTAAACATATATTATATCACACTTCATGAAGAATATGAAATGCTTAATGAAGGGTACAAGAAGATATTTTTTATTCTGCACAACACATACTTTTTTGCAGTGTAAAGCTTAATAGCTCACAAATACATACGCATAAATGTAAAGTTTAAGATTGTGGTAGAATGCCCACCAGTGCTATAGAACTTGCCACGGAAAGCTTACTGGCTAATGCCGTGGTCATGGTATAATAATACAAGGTACCATTGACAACTACTTATTTTCTCTTCTACAAGAAAACATCTCCTGCCAAAAACAGCTGCTTGTGAAGATGCATATGCAGCTGCTGAGGTTGTTGTTTCTTTTTTTTCACTCCAACGTTTTCAACATTGTTTGTGTTTTCAATGGCCCATTGTGAGCGCTCTCTTTTTGAGTATATTTTTTGACAGGAGAAGGTTTCCCAAGCAACCAATGCTACCAAGAATGATATATTACCAGATTGCACACTGCTCATGTTGTCCATCTTTGTTATGAAGTTGGCTGAGAAAAATCGTGACGTACTTCGGGTTTGTCAAAGTGGCTGAATGTAAACGTAGTCACAATTTATTTATAGGGGACTATTTACTTTTAAAGATGAAAAAATGTCGACATTTTCTTATTGAAACTTGGCGTATTGAAATGGAATTAATACCATTATAAATTTATTTATAAATAAATTAAAGTATATATATTTTTCAGTACTATTGATTAAAAAAAATTCACCTATAATAGGGGTATGTTCTCCCATTTGCACCGCATCACGTTGCTTGATGTGTTTGACATCACTTTTATCGCTTCTTTGTTTTCATTTTGCTATTTCGTTTGTTGACAAAATTTTTTAGACAAAGAAAACACATGCAAAAGAACTTTTTTTCTTTTGTATGTATTAATAAAGTGTCACAATTGAAAATCCGGATGACGTAGGCTGCGCTGTAGATTTTTTTCTCGACGCTTGGAATGCGCAATCCTTTTATCTATAATTTTTTAATGCTACCTTGTAATTATTATACCATGGCCGTGGTTATGCTAGGCAAACATGTTTGGTGAGCTTTTATGTTGTTACTCTCTTCTGCTCAAATGTCTGTTTAGTGGCAAGAATGATAGAAACAAGATAACGCGTTCCGCTGTCCTGTTATTAAATGCTCTCTTTCTTAATTGAGTGCATGACGTCACGCAGCGCTTCTATTTAAGAAAAACGAATACAAATGTGCGATCGCTTAGGCTCATTGACGAAATTTAAAATAAAGTCTTGTGGAAAAGTAAGGTAAAAATAACCACCCTTCTATATAAAAATATTGATATTTTCGTTTAAGAAAAAATAGACATTTTTTTAAAATTTTCTCGATTTTTATATCCTAAACCATTCGAGACCGACAAAATTTTATTACATCAATAGGTTAAGAAGGTTTATATAAATATTATAAAAAAAAAAAAATATTTAGACCTGAGCCCCGAAGAAAAATTATTCCAAAGTCTGGAAATAGCGCTGGATGACGTCATGCTCCCTCTTTCTCATTAGAGGAACGAAAAGTCTTCTTCTTATCATTCTTGGTTTAGTGGTTATACTTTGTTTACTGTTCAGTTGCATTACAAATAATTTCTTGACAGAAAACTCTTGAAGAAAAAAAAGTGGGCACAGAAAGTCGACGATTCTGAACACGGTTGAATAAATAAAATTATCTCGGGGCTGAGACTCTCTTCTTAGTACCTACAATTGTCAAAATCAATGAAAAAAAACAACAACAACTTCATCGGCTTTACATGTTATCAATTTTCGCTTACAAACTTTGTATGAACTGTCAACTTTGATTTGACATTTATGTGTTCTAGCTCTTACCCATGCGACAACCTTATTTATTCAACCATGAAATAGTTGGCGTGTTTGCTGTTTCATGCACTGAACACATTGACGACTACAAGACTTTACGACGCGATTTGAAGAAAGAGTCAATAATCTGGAAATATACGGTTGGTTCATTCACGCATACACAAATCCTTATAGTTACACTGTTGCCGCTTGTCAAATTAGAAGTAATTCTATACCGACGTCAGCAACATTGCTATGTCGCCGCGACATATTCACCACATTTACCTCCATAAGAAAAGCATGTGAAAAAAATTTGAGAGATGTCGTAATGTCGTTGTCGTCGTCAATGTGTTCAGTGCATCAAAGAGCAAACAAAAATGTTTGGCGTGAGAGTGAGCTAATAAGCAGGAGAGAAAAGCATATTTCTCATTTAATGAGTAAAACACTAACAACAAAAAAGCTCATCAAACATGTTTGTCTAGCATAACCACGGCATAAAGAATCCAAAGTTGATATAAACATTGTTACTAGATCGTTCAGCAGTTTAATTCAGAAGCTTTACAGAGGTTCTATTGGAAGTTTTCCATAAACACATAAATGTTCATGGGTCAATAACATGTTGTATGGGTCAAATTTAACCAAAATTTCTCAGCGGTTCAGATTTGTGTGGCGGTCAAAAAAAGAAACAAACACAAAATTAGTTTTACCAATAAAGTCATTCCTTCAGTTCTTCCCTTCTATAATATTCATTTACTTTCAAGAGAATTTTCAATATTTACCAAAACATACCCGTTCCGCGAATTCCGGCGGTTTTGTTTGCAAATACAAAACAACAATAGCAAAAATTTTTTTTTTTGTTTTTTATACGTTGAAATTTTCTTGTGCAAATAATGTTTTTTTTTTCATTATATTTTTGCTTTAAAAATTATTTGCTATTTATTTTGGCTGAACTTATTTTTAAATGATGATGTGATAACGTCGATTACAAACCAATTTTTCTTGTGTTTTACTTTATGCTCATAAAAAGTTTAAAGAATAGAAAAGGCCAATAAAAAAAAAAAAATAAAACCATGTTGCTTATATCTACGCTTTAATATAAAGTTAGCAAAGAAAAACAAAGCGTAACAAGAAGACAAATAAAAAAAAATAGCTTAAGAGGTATAAAACACAGTCAAAGGAAGTAGAAAAAAAATGTCTAAATTAGTCTAAAAGAAGCTTAGCTACTTCCAACGAGAAGATAACAAAGCTACAAAAAGCAAAGGAAACAACAAACAGAGCATTTAAAAGTTTTATTTATGTAGGCAAAACAAAAAAAAAAAAAAAAAAAAAAAATAAACACAAAAAAAGCAAAAACTAAAAAGCAAAAAGGAGTTAAGCAAATAAAGAAAGATTGTATGTAGTGAAAAAAACAATTTTTTTTTTGTAACAAACTTTCGAAGTCTTGCCAGAAAAAACTGCTTTTTAATGACTTCTCAGAAGAAACGAAGCAAAAGAAAATAAAACAAAAAAAAAAGAAATAAGAAAAAAAATTCTTAAATTCTTAGGCTACTGCCCAAAAGGGTTGAAGTTCGAATTTTTAATTTGAAAAAGCTTGCTGCAAAGGGTTAAGAGTAGTTTGAATATTAACACAAGATGTCTGCAAAAAAGTTTGCTACCGGTTGTAGAGCTTTTTTATGCTTAAAAGCTTAATGCATTCCATTCTTATGAATAGAGAATGGAATGAATGCATTTAGGTGGTCTTGAGATGGAGATGTTTGAGGGTTTGTACAGACAGTTTTTACAATAAATTAACTTTTTATTAAATTTAATTGATGACAATTAGTCACGATGCTACAATGAAGATAACCTTGACACGAGATTAAGTGCAAGTCGTTAGTATGATAAAACATATACTCAAGGAATGGTTGGTTTGGGTGGTTAAACTGCTAAAGGCAGTCTCCGAATTAGCTGAATTGACCCGTTTTGATGACATTACCTCTTATTTTTGTATGTTGACGTTTCTGGTGCAAAGGAATAGTACCTTAAGAGCCCTTATACCCCTCCAGTGCGGTTGAGAAAAATAGGTAGCTCATTGGGTCTCAAGCATAAAAGTGAGAAATTACTTTTTACTCGATATTTTGAGAATTTACTCGTTGTCGTAAGCCTAAAAAGTTAGTTACTCGTTAGAAAGATCTCGCTCATTGAGATGGATCTCAAGGCCTGAAAAACTTCTTAAAACGAAAGCTCTTTGTGAGAAATTTCTCAAAATGGTATGCATAATCATGAGATGAAGCTGACATGTCTGAGAACTTTCTCGGTAAATGTTGAGTCTCCTGTCAAGTGATCTCACAGTTTATTTCAAGCAACTGAAATGGCAGAATACTTTCGCGTTTATAGTCCTAAAAAAATGTATAACCTGCGTAGACATCTTTAAGAATCTAGCAGTAAATTTATATTTCGTTTTAATAAAGAAAACATCGATTGGTTAGCAGAGCATTTCCTAGGGCCAACATTGGAATCGCTTGGTGGAGCTCTTACTAATTCTGAAAAAATGAGAGCATATTTAAGATTTTTGGCTGATCCTGGATTTCAAAATGGAATTGGTGAGGACATAGGAATTCATCAGTCTCTAGGACAATTCGAAACCTTTCAAGTGCTTCTTTTTTTAATTTGTGCACCGGCAGATTAGATTTCTGTAGTAAAATTTGAGTTTCTTTTAACTCATCATTTAGAAATTATGCCAGCTTATTATTTTTATTTTTTGATAAACTACAGTTTTGTTCACTTCCAGATTCGCTTTCGGACATTTTTTTTATATTTTAAGAAGCAATTTTAACGATTAATTGCTTTAGCTTGCTTTAAATATACTAAAGCTCAACTGAAGCTTTAAGATCGATCTCACTTATGTTGAGTTGTTTGTCATGAGCTTGATCTCCTTTTTATGCATACAATTTTGAGACTGAGACTGAGAATATTCTTATGACTCACTTCTTGAGATTGATCTCACACAAATGATCTCTGAGAAACATCTCATTTTTATGCATTAGACCATAGATGCCCAAGGTAATAGTATTGGTGAGAGTGACGAAATAACACTGGAAGAAAACAATTTGCTATTCATTTTATTTAGTCGTCAACGAGATTGCGACGAAAGCACATGTGTGGCGGGTGTTGTCATTTTTATACCCCAACGTTTAAAAAACGTAAATGGGGTATATTAATTTTGTCACTCCGTTTGTAACGCCCATACGGAGGCGTGGTAGGTATGGAAAAGTATATATTTTCTTGATCAGCATCACCACCCGAGTCGATTTAGCCATGTCCGTCTGTCTGTCCGCCTGCCTGTCTGTCTGTCTTTCTGTCTGTCTGTTTGAAAGTTTTTTTAAGGTATAATTCGCAACAATAACCCTTCAAAGACCGGATATATTCAAGTTTAAAAATTTTTTTTTTATATTTTCCTCTTGTTTTTTATTATTCGATAAGTTGTTAATTAAGGTAGTTATTGTAAAAAGTTATTTAAGTTTTGCTCATATTTTGAAGATTTTTATTAAAAAACAAAATTTATTGAAACCGCGCGATTTTTTCAAAACAATTTTTTATTTTTATGATAAGGAAAGCGCCGCAGACAAAAAGTTAATTAAAAAAATCGCGCCGCAGGCAGAAAAGCACTACAACAACAACAACAACAACAAAAACAACCACAACAACAACAACAAAATGAAAAAAGGAGTTAAAAAACTCCTATATTTCGTAATAAAAAGATTCTTTGAAGTGTTAATAAATTTTCTCTCAAATAATCATTGTTCAATTTGCAATTAAAAAGTAATAAAATCTTCTATGTTGATACTCTTATTGCAGTTACGCAATAAAAGTATATTTCTCAAACTAGAAGAATTCAGCTTATTGCGTTTTTTTGAGCAAATATAATTCAAATCTGAAAATATTTGTTCGCAAAGATACGTTGAGGGAAATAAAGATAAACACTTCAATGAAATCTTCTTCATTTCAGGATATATTGTACCATCCAGATTTTTCCAGAATTCTATATTGATAAAATTATCCGGAAAATCTAATTCACTTCGAAGTATAATAAGTTCTGTTTGGATTGGAAATTCGTACTTTAATATATCGCATTTAAAAGGATTTTGAAAAATATCCAGTAAATGCTGAATATTTTCAAAATCCTTAAATCTGCCATTAAAGTTATTAAAAAGCGTTTCTAATATTTCCAAAAGTTCAAACTTTTTCAAGATTTTCTCCTTGTCGTAAATAACAGAAGTTTTCGGAAAGTCCGAAAAGTCTTCAGAATCAAATTGAACTGCAAGTAAAAATAGCTGAGTTTTAAAATCTGAAAGAATTTTAAACATATCAGAAATATTATTATCTTTTCCCTGCAGCTTCAAATTCCACTCATTCAAAATGTTACAAATGTCTGTTAAAAACGCCATTTCTAAAATAAATTGATAATCTTTTAAATATTCTTTTTCGGTTATTTCGATATTTTCAGCTTCTAAAAATTCAAATACTTCATTTCTAAGCTCAAACAATCTATTAATACTGTTACCTCGGCTTAACCAACGTACCCCAGTAAACATTAATAGATCGTGGTGAGAAGCATTTGAATTTTTTAGAAATGTCACAAATTTTCTATGAGTCAGTGAGTTATGGCCGCCCCTTATCCTATTAATTATCCGCTCAGTAGCCTTCATGACCGGATGCTCGGATATAAATTTAGAAGCAGATTACAAGTTGACAAAGGTCATTAATATCGGTGCTCTCATCAATACAGAATGAAAAAAATTCGCAATTTTTTAATTTTTCCCTTACTGCCGATTCCACAATAGCACCCAAATAAAGAGAACGCCGGGTTATACTATTGCGGGACAAAGGTAATTTTTCAATAAAATTAGTTTTATTATGAAGTTTTCCAAAAACTTTACTTAATATATTTTTGACAAATGGCCCATCTGAAAATGGCCTTCCCTTTTTTACAATATCTAAACTTATTAAGTTAGATAAACCCATTTTTAATTTCTCCTCCACCATATCTTCATAATTTTCTTTAGATTGATTTACCCATTCCTTCAACTTTTCAATAAAAATTTTATTATAAATTTTAAATTGTTTTTCTTTTTCTTCCCCCTGCAAATAATTCATGTCTTTGTGAACATCTTCAAAATGTTTTTTTAAATTATATTTCTTATTTTTTTATAAAAGTCTTATGACAAATAAGACATTGCATGTCATCAAAAGCATTTTGTAGCATAAAATACTTTTCGGCTGACATCATTAATGAATCGCAATAATTATGTGTTCACTGACAGCAGTCTCGATGACGAATAAAATGTAAAATAAGACACAGCAGTTCTGCAAGTGTAGTTTGTCTCTCCCACTCAACATGCTGATTTCCTATTGGTTGATTGACGATCAAACAAAAGAGCGTAAGTATACGTGTGAGTTTAATTTGCTGATATCAGCCACTACTGGGCATCTATGCATTAGACCCATTTAATCGTAAAGTTAAAAGTTAAACTAGATCAGTGATGTTCGCGTAGTACGCGTGGTGAGACTCGTGGTGAGACTCTTAAGCTTTATTCGAGAATCGAAACACGTACACGAACGAATGCACGAAGTTCTCTCAATCAGTTGGCGCTGAAACTTCAAGCTGGTAGGTTCGCGCCACTTGGTCGTGTGTTTTGCACTGCACGAAATGTTAGAGGCACATGAAAATGCATTATTTGCAGAATAATTATAATAATAATGATAATGGTAGTGACAATGATTATGATAGTGATAATGATAATGATACTGATAAGGATAATGATGATGACAATGATAATTATGAAACAATTCTTGATTAAAACCTGCACAACAATTTTTGTCAGTACAAAGAGTGAAAAGCTACTAATACAAGTACAAAAGTTGAAAATTGAAGTAGTATGCGTGTGAACACCACTGGTCTAGATCAGTGATGTTCACGTAGTACCACGCGTGGTTAGACTCGAAAGCTTTATTCGAGAATCGAAACACGTACACGACCAAATGCACGAAGTTCTTTCAATCAGTTGGCGCCGAAACTTCAAGCTGGTAGGTTCGTGCCACTTGGTCGTGTGTTTTGCACAGTACGAAATGTTTGAGGCATATAAAAATGCGTTATTTGCAGAATTATAATAATAATAATGATTATGATAGTGACAATGATAACGATAATGATAATGATACTAATAATGATAATGATGATGACAGTGATAATTATAACACAATTCTTGATTAATACCTGCACAACAATTTTTCTCAGTGCAGAGAGTGAAAGAGCTACAAACACAAACACAAAAGTCGAAAATTGTAGTAGTATGCGTGTGATCAACACTGGTCTAAATCAGTGTTGCCACAGAGACGAGCTGAAATTTACCACTTTTTGGGGAAAAATTTACCACTTTCGGAGAAAATTTACCTTTCCCCAAAATAAAAAAATTAAAAATGTTTTTAGAGATTAACAACCTTTATAATTCTTTGTTAGTATACGTATATTTATAAAAAAACAACAAAAACTTGAAAATATAACATTTGTACCATCCACACACCGAAAAGAAACCGACAACCGCTCTTATTCTAGACATGTTCTCAGCGGATTTCTGCGAAAAAGGATCGCCAACCGACACCCGCTTTGGATCTGTTCAGGCTCTTAAGCTGCTTGTGAGTATGTTCAGAGAGGTAACAGTGCTGCCAATAACTCAAGAAATTAACAAGTCTAAAAAAAATTATTATTTTTGCAAAATTTACCACTTTTGGTCAAAAATTACCTTTTTTACCTCGGCCCAGTCCAATATGAGTCAAAAATTACCTCAATTACTGAAATTTACCTCAATCTGGCAACACTGGTCTAGATTGTCAAAGCAAGGTTTTCCTAGAACTCGTAATCGCTATCTGGCCATTGCTCGGCATGCTCATAGAGAGTGTGCTTGAGTCTCCTGTTTATGAGGATTATTTCAGCTAAGACAGTGTCGGTTGAAGGGAATACCAGTTCTTTCGTCGTATACTTACATCAATGCACCAATGTCCTGTATTGACAACCGTTCGATTTCTACGTGGGTTTCTATTTATATGTCTGGCCTTGGCAGCAGAGTAATGCCATGTCTACACAGAGAGTTTAGTTTGAGTTCAACCATAGCTGTTCACACAGAGCTGCGTCGGCAGAATTGTGTACAACGTGATATTTTGGCGTAGAATACGTCATTCTCGGAGGTTAGTAGGGCGGTTGATAGTGATCAAGCGGTGGTTGATAGTGTTTTTAGGTCACACTTTGAGCCTTTGGTGTGCCTAAAGTACTGATCGTACAATGTTGATGTTAGAACTTGTCGGTCTGCTTGATTCTCACTGGGAGAAAAAATCATGTTTGAACTCTCTAACTTATATAAATTTTACACAATTACATGAAATATAAAGCCAAAATTTGATGTTACCGTTTGCTTTGCGCATGGTTCTTGTATCTGCTGCATATGAATTGCATGAGTTTCATTCAATCAAATGGAACTGCGGAACTATAAAGTTACGGGACATGTTTTGCAACTCGAGAGTACTGAATTTGTTATTTAGGTGTCTAAGGGAAAATGTTCCTTTTGCAGAAGTAATGTGGGTCGGTCATGCATATTAACTCTCTCCGGCACTCCCTTAAAGGTCATCTGTACACATGTATGGAATAAATATACAAAAATCATAAAATTTGTATGGGAGACCCATATAAAATGGATTTTTTAAAAAAGATGTCATCAAAAGCGAATTGAATAATTCTACGTCTTGTATTACGACATAGACGAAACTACTGTATCTTTTTTTTGATTATTTTTGGGTTCTCATATTTTTTCGGCACATCAAACTAAACTCCTGTGTAGACATGGCAAAAAAGGCAACACTCCAGACATCAGACATTTCCATTGGAAACTTGATAATGTTGAATATACCTTTCATCAGAATATTTCGCCATTCGAGCGCAATTTTAATAGTTTAACAATAACTTCACAAGCGTCCTTGGAAGTCAGCTCCAGGATAACTACGCATAAAAATTTATTTAAAAATTGGCAACATTTGCATACTATCTGTCGTTGCTGACTGACTATAAAAATCTGAATTGTTTTTTTACCCCTCCCGACTTTTTTATTATTACTTTGACCAGCTTTAATGGCCAAAAATTATTTAAATAAATCACTGTGTACCACAAACAAATTTGTTTTCATTTAATTTGATTTTTTTCCTAGCTACTATTTTATTTTGTAAGCTTTTATTTTTTTTTGTTTTTTTTTTATTGTTTGTTCTTTTCATTGTTGGTGGTCATTGTTGGTTTTTTATGTTCTTGTTTTTAATAGTATTGTTTTTGGCACAAAAAAGACGCCATGTTGGCTACCCTGCTGTTTGGCTGCTACGCAGAGATGCGTTCGTTGAATGCGTGATTTTCAACAATTATGGCCGAAAAATGTTCTGTTGTTGGACAATTTTAATTGGATTTTTATTTTGCTACTTTTTATGGGTGATGTTGTTGTTTGGTTACTTAAGTCTTGATATGCATTTAAATAAATTATCAGGCTTTAGTTAAAATTTATTTCGTTGTTTTAAAAAAAAAGATAAATGGATGACATTTTCCCGAGGAAAAAAAAAGTAAAACATTCGTTGGTAGTGATCCTATTGTAATGCAGTACTGTAAGCGGGATACGACATCAACTGTTTTGTGTTGTAACATAACAGTTCGACTGCACTCATCTTTTGGCAATAGTCTTTTCTTCTTTCTTGTGCGTCGTATGCCTGATACCTACTCCAATGCCCGCTTACACTGTAAGTTAGATGTCATCAATGTCTATATTGGTACGCCCATATATTCATATCTAACTGGAAATTGTGTTCAGGCGGTGGAAGTCACACAGTTGAATCGTATTAAGTAAGCATTCAATAACGTCATGTGTCTATTTATAGCAAGGTCGAAATGGAGATTTAACGGGGATGTAACGTAGCTTCGAATTCGATTGATTTTATACCTCTGACTCCAACTTCGGTTCCGATAATTTTGAATCTGAGCTATAACGATACGATTACGTGTCTCACATACGAGGGCAGTTCTCCGTACAATAATTTTGATTACTTATAAACTCTCTGGCAGCACTGTTCTTCAACGTTAACATTTGCTTATTTTCGTTTTCTTTTTTCCGTTTTCCTTTTTGATCTATTTCGATCGAATCTAACACATCTTTTTATTACTCCGATTCCGACTCCGACTCCTACTTCGGCTCCAGTTCAAACTGCGGCTCCGATAAATCAAATTGAAAAACTGCCGTTCCGACTCCGGTTCCGGTAAACTCACCTCCGTAACATCCCTAGTCGAAACATAAAACGTCTGAGTATCTGTGACAATGGAAGTAGGGACAAGCATTTCTCATGAGACATTAAAAAAAACACGAATATAACCATATGATAAACATCAATCATCAGTATCATTAATATCCAAAGCATTATCACCCTCATAAACATCATTTTCATTATTAACATCAACAATATAATCATCATCATCATCATCATCATCATCATCGTCATCATCAAAATAATCAACATTTTCAACATCATCAACAATGTAAATTTTATGAACATCATCAACATGATTTTCATTATATACCTCATCAGAACAATGTATAATATCAAAATTATTAACATAATCAACACCCCTACTATCATCAAAATTATCAACGTAATTAAGTGCATCAACATCATCATTTTACCGACGACATCATCAAATTTATCAGCAAAATTATGAAAACTATCAGCAACGTCAGAATCAGCATTAGCATCAACATCATTAACGTTTTTATCAACATCATCAACATTCTCATAAACATCACCAGCAATATAATAATTATCAATATCATTAATATAACCTACATCAGCAACATCATCAACATCATCAACATCATCAACTTCATCAACATCATCAACATCATCTACATCACCAACATCGTCAACACCATCAACACCATCAACACCATCAACATCGTCAACATCATCCACATCATCAACATCATCAACATCATCATCATCATCCACATCATCAACATCATCCATATCATCAACATCATCAACATCATCATCATCATCAACATCATCAACATCATCAACATCATCAACATTATCAACATCATCAACATCATCAACATCATCAACATCATCAACATCATCAACATCATCAACATCATCAACATCATCAACATCATCAACATCATCAACATCATCAAAATCATCAACATCATCAATATCATCAACATCATCAACATCATCAACATGATCAACATCATCAACATCATCAACATCATAAACATCATCAACATCATCAACATCATCAACATCATCAACATCAACATCAACATCATAAACATCATCAACATCATCAACATCATCAACATCATCAACATCATCAACATCATCAACATCATCAACAACATCAACATCATCAACATCATCAACATCATCAACATCATCAACATCATCAACATCATCAACATCATCAACATCATCAACATCATCATCATCAATATTATCAACATTATCAACATCATCAACATCATCAACATCATCAACATCAACATCAGCATCAACATCAACATCAACATCAACATCAACATCAACATCAACATCAACATCAACATCAACATCAACATCAACATCAACATCAACATCAACATCAACATCAACATCAACATCAACATCAACATCAACATCAACATAA
The DNA here is from genome assembly GCA_943735915.1 of Pherbina coryleti. Taxonomy (NCBI): domain Eukaryota; kingdom Metazoa; phylum Arthropoda; class Insecta; order Diptera; family Sciomyzidae; genus Pherbina; species Pherbina coryleti. The sequence goes on from OX030952.1 coordinate 20,684,264, forward strand.
CATCAACATCAACATCAACATCAACATCAACATCAACATCAACATCAACATCAACATCAACATCAACATCAACATCAACATCAACATCAACATCAACATCAACATCAACATCAACATCAACATCAACATCAACATCAACATCAACATCAACATCAACATCAACATCAACATCAACATCAACATCAACATCAACATCAAAATCAACATCAACATCAATATCAACATCAACATCAACATCAACATCAACATCAACATCAACATCAACATCAACATCAACATCAACATCAACATCAACATCAACATCAACATCAACATCAACATCAACATCAACATCAACATCAACATCAACATCAACATTAACATCAACATCAACATCAACATCAACATCAACATCAACATCAACATCAACATCAACATCAACATCAACATCAACATCAACATCAACATCAACATCAACATCAACATCAACATCAACATCAACATCAACATCAACATCAACATCAACATCAACATCAACATCAACATCAACATCAACGTCAACATCAACATCAATATCAACATCAACATCAAGATCAACATCAACATCAACATCAACATCAACATCAACCTCAACATCAACATCAACATCAACATCAACATCAACATCAACATCAACATCAACATCAACATCAACATCAACATCAACATCAACATCAACATCAACATCAACATCAACATCAACATCAACATCAACATCAACATCAACATCAACATCAACGTCAACATCAACATCAACATCAACATCAACATCAACATCAACATCAACATCAACACAGATATCAACATCACCATATAAAAGAGATAATTTACAAAGAAACACTAAGTAACTTTGAGTTCAAATGCAACGTAGGAAAAACTCCCAAAAACACGTTTGTAAGAGTCTTAACATATTATTTTATTTGCTTAAACTGTCCACAACCCACGCTTTCTTAACTTAAACTAGGTCCCATTTACCACCCACCTGACTGACTTGCCACTTTCAATCTTATCGCAAATGACATTCAACTTCAACTTGTACGTTTGATTTATGCACCATCTTGCGTTGGCGTTACCAACTCGCTGTCTATCAAACATTATTGCCGCTTATTAAAAAACCTCGCGCCATGCCAATTATTTACATTATTTACTATGCAGTGGCTTTTATTGAATTGCAGTTAATTGAGTGAGACTTCAGGCATGACTAGCGGTATCTATAAATTTTTCGATAAATTAATTGCTGGCTACTGCATAAATTCATATGAAATGCATTTAATTTTCAACAAAGTTGTTCCATTAGCATTTTTATGTTAAATCTTGTTAATAAGTGAAATATTTTCCAACTCTTATCGTTACTTAGGTAAAATATTTGCATTTTTATGAATTTATGCTAAACATAACATTATTTTGCACTTTAAGCCAATTAAAATTGTGGCTACTTGGCAAAGCTAAAAAAAATAACACTTATGCTGTTTTTGTCTTTAGGAGAATTTATTTAATAACTTAATAAAAAATCTTAAATATGATATCTCAATGTAAGTTTTAACAGAAATTTATTCAACTTATTGAAAGCAAAGAACACTCTGGGAAATTTTGTATGCGCCCTACCAGTTGGCTGTAAAGGTTGAAGTAATCAGAAAACAAACAGCTTTTCTAAGAAGTAACATTTTAAGAGTGTCATAACAGTCTTAAAAATTGAAAAATTATTCAATTGACAAGCACCACACAACCGAAAATAACAACCTCTACTGCTCTAGCGTCATAACTGCTACAAAAAAAAAACACAATCAAAAAGAAGAAATATCTCAAAATCTCAATTTCTATAATTTATTCAATTGCAAATTTATATGTTTTTGTTTTTCTGGCAGGATTGTTTTTGTCTGTTCTTTTTTTTCTTACTTCTTCCTATAGTATTTGGTTTTGTTTTTTATGTCTTATTGCAAATTTGTATTAATTTTTTGCTCACAGCATGCATAATTTTTATACAAACAGCCGAGACGGCAGCAGCAGCGGCTGCGGCAGCTTGTATTCATAGCTTGTCGATACTAGCATTTGTTAGAAATATAGATATGTATATTGCCCCAGGTCAGGAGGTTGTTTCGTTTGCCAGCAAAAGCCATATTTTTTAAATTATTTGCAAAATCTTTGCTTTTTTACGCCTTTTTTTGCCATTTCGACTTTCTAACGGGCCCTATTTATGCAAGAAGAATGGGCTTGGTTTTATAGATACAAAGCTACAGATATACAGATATGTTCAAAATTTTCAAGCAGAGCTCCAAGCGCCTTGGTTTGAGAGAGGCAAACAAAAATATTGGTTTTAAAAAACAACCCAAAAGAATGCGCTGCTATTCGCTAAGATTGTTGTGAACTTTGATTTATGGGAGCGCAGTTTGCGCAGCAAAAATAATAATAAAAAAAAATTTCAGTATTAATAACAATAAAAAAAACCTAAATCACGCTTAATTAAGCCCATTGAATACATTGATAAACTTTTTTTTTTGTTTTTTGGTGCTTTTTGTTGTGATAAGCAATCGAAAAATTTCAACAGGTTCTATGATTCTACTGAAAATGGGATCAACTATAATGAAAAATGCAGAGATAAAAAGAAGAAACAGAAATGAGAAAAAATAAAACAAAAAATATACGAGATAACAATATAAACGAAAAGAAATGCACAGAACGCAAGATAACTTGTGTAATTTAAAAAGGTGGAGGTATTGATAGAAAAAAGCATTCAATAGCGAAGAAAAAACGAAAAAAAAATCAAGAAGAATAAATAGGTAATAGAAAATCGAAAAAAAGAAAAGATACCAAAATATAAAAATAAAAATTATAAAGTTTCTTAACAAACAAACACATAAAAAAATATGAAAGCTCTATTGCGAAAACATGATGTGTCTCAAAATGAAAAAAAAAAAAATAATAATCGATTGTGAGTATATGAAAAAAGAAAACATTTCATACAAAAGTAGACATTTTTTCATCTGAATCAGAAAATCTCTGGAAATAGTTGTACAACTCTTATAAGTTCAGGATGAACTTAAAACAAGGTCTTTTAAATCATCCGGCTCTGCATGCCCTACATATTTTATATTTTATGTATGTATTATACACTCCCATTTAAAAAAAATATTCGGAAAATTTATTACGATATAAATTTAGATAATAAGTGGGTATAAATAAAATACAAAAGCATAACATACAGCCATGGACACATAAATAGCACAAATGTCAACTTATTTTTTAAACGTTTATTTTGAACCTAATAATGCATTCATTAACTGTAGTCATAATTTTTTGAGATTTCAGTGTGAAGTTGTTTAAAACTCCGAAAGAGATGTACCGTTACTTACTTTAATTTGCTCAGGCCATCTCTGTCTTTATAGGCATGTACGATCTGCTGTGGTCACACACATATTAGTTGGTGAATAAAAGTTAACAAGATCGGGTGTTTGTAAAAATTTTAGAGTTGTATTCAGTTAATTTCACCGATTCTAAATAAAATAGGTCGTGGCAAACATTGCACTCCGGAAAAGAGGTCTATAAATGGTTCAAATAATTTCGAGAATAAGCCGCGCAATCCTAGACCGTGTAAAACCACCGCTTCCACTGATAGAGTTATAGTTCGCAAAAGTAAGACTGATCATTTCAAGTCAGCAAAGCAAATTATGAGGGAAATAAATGAAGAAAATAACTTTAATGTTTCAAGAAAACTAGTATCTAGGAGACTACATGAAGCTAATCTTTATGGACGCATTAGCCGAAGAAAGCTGCTCTTAACAAAAAAAATTTAAAGGATCGTTTAGCGTTTACAAGGGCGCTTGTGAATAAAGAAGACCAATTTTGAAAGAACGTGCTCTGGACTGACGAAACTAAATTTAATAGGGTAGGATCAGATGGAAAAACTTTTGTTCGGCGCCCCAAATGCCAAGAGTTGAATCCTAAGTATACAAAACAATCATTAAAGCAAGGAGAAGAGAATTTAATAGCCTGGGGAGCTTTTTCCTGACACTTCGTTGGGCCAATTTTTCGTATACCAGGAGTAATGGAGAAAAATATCTATTAAGATATTCTTAATAACCAGACGGAACCATTTGCATTTGAGAACATGCCTATTAGGTGGACTTTTATGCACGATAATGATCCAAAACACACGGTAAAGGTTGTGATTGATTGGCTAAAAAAGGAAAAAATAAATATTTTTAATTGGCTGGCTCAAAGCCCAGACCTCAATCCCATAGAATATTTATGGAATGATGTAAAGGTCAGCATAAGCAATCAAAATTTTCGAAATTTAGATGAGCTATGGAGTGGAATTGAGAAGGCTTGGTACTCTATTCCGAAGGATAAGGTCAGGAAGAGTGTGGAGAGTATAAGATGAAGATGTAGAGCTGTTTTGGACAATTCGGGATACAGTACCAAGTACTAGTAAGCATATTCGTTAGCTCATTGTAAAATAAAAATATTCAATGTAATAATAATCTTCATCTTCATCTTCATCTTCATCTTCATCTTTATCTTTATCTTTATCTTTATCTTTATCTTTATCTTTATCTTTATCTTTATCTTTATCTTTATCTTTATCTTTATCTTTATCTTTATCTTTATCTTTATCTTTATCTTTATCTTTATCTATATCTATATCTTTATCTTTATCTTTATCTCTATCTTTATCTTTATCTTTATCTTTATCTTTATCTTTATCTTTATCTTTATCTTTATCTTTATCTTTATCTTTATCTTTATCTTTATCTTTATCTTTATCTTTATCTTTATCTTTATCTTTATCTTTATCTTTATCTTTATCTTTATCTTTATCTTTATCTTTATCTTTATCTTTATCTTTATCTTTATCTTTATCTTTATCTTTATCTTTATCTTTATCTTTATCTTTATCTTTATCTTTATCTTTATCTTTATCTTTATCTTTATCTTTATCTTTATCTTTATCTTTATCTTTATCTTTATCTTTATCTTTATCTTTATCTTTATCTTTATCTTTATCTTTATCTTTATCTTTATCTTTATCTTTATCTTTATCTTTATCTTTATCTTTATCTTTATCTTTATCTTTATCTTTATCTTTATCTTTATCTTTATCTTTATCTTTATCTTTATCTTTATCTTTATCTTTATCTTTATCTTTATCTTTATCTTTATCTTTATCTTTATCTTTATCTTTATCTTTATCTTTATCTTTATCTTTATCTTTATCTTTATCTTTATCTTTATCTTTATCTTTATCTTTATCTTTATCTTTATCTTTATCTTTATCTTTATCTTTATCTTTATCTTTATCTTTATCTTTATCTTTATCTTTATCTTTATCTTTATCTTTATCTTTATCTTTATCTTTATCTTTATCTTTATCTTTATCTTTATCTTTATCTTTATCTTTATCTTTATCTTTATCTTTATCTTTATCTTTATCTTTATCTTTATCTTTATCTTTATCTTTATCTTTATCTTTATCTTTATCTTTATCTTTATCTTTATCTTTATCTTTATCTTTATCTTTATCTTTATCTTTATCTTTATCTTTATCTTTATCTTTATCTTTATCTTTATCTTTATCTTTATCTTTATCTTTATCTTTATCTTTATCTTTATCTTTATCTTTATCTTTATCTTTATCTTTATCTTTATCTTTATCTTTATCTTTATCTTTATCTTTATCTTTATCTTTATCTTTATCTTTATCTTTATCTTTATCTTTATCTTTATCTTTATCTTTATCTTTATCTTTATCTTTATCTTTATCTTTATCTTTATCTTTATCTTTATCTTTATCTTTATCTTTATCTTTATCTTTATCTTTATCTTTATCTTTATCTTTATCTTTATCTTTATCTTTATCTTTATCTTTATCTTTATCTTTATCTTTATCTTTATCTTTATCTTTATCTTTATCTTTATCTTTATCTTTATCTTTATCTTTATCTTTATCTTTATCTTTATCTTTATCTTTATCTTTATCTTTATCTTTATCTTTATCTTTATCTTTATCTTTATCTTTATCTTTATCTTTATCTTTATCTTTATCTTTATCTTTATCTTTATCTTTATCTTTATCTTTATCTTTATCTTTATCTTTATCTTTATCTTTATCTTTATCTTTATCTTTATCTTTATCTTTATCTTTATCTTTATCTTTATCTTTATCTTTATCTTTATCTTTATCTTTATCTTTATCTTTATCTTTATCTTTATCTTTATCTTTATCTTTATCTTTATCTTTATCTTTATCTTTATCTTTATCTTTATCTTTATCTTTATCTTTATCTTTATCTTTATCTTTATCTTTATCTTTATCTTTATCTTTATCTTTATCTTTATCTTTATCTTTATCTTTATCTTTATCTTTATCTTTATCTTTATCTTTATCTTTATCTTTATCTTTATCTTTATCTTTATCTTTATCTTTATCTTTATCTTTATCTTTATCTTTATCTTTATCTTTATCTTTATCTTTATCTTTATCTTTATCTTTATCTTTATCTTTATCTTTATCTTTATCTTTATCTTTATCTTTATCTTTATCTTTATCTTTATCTTTATCTTTATCTTTATCTTTATCTTTATCTTTATCTTTATCTTTATCTTTATCTTTATCTTTATCTTTATCTTTATCTTTATCTTTATCTTTATCTTTATCTTTATCTTTATCTTTATCTTTATCTTTATCTTTATCTTTATCTTTATCTTTATCTTTATCTTTATCTTTATCTTTATCTTTATCTTTATCTTTATCTTTATCTTTATCTTTATCTTTATCTTTATCTTTATCTTTATCTTTATCTTTATCTTTATCTTTATCTTTATCTTTATCTTTATCTTTATCTTTATCTTTATCTTTATCTTTATCTTTATCTTTATCTTTATCTTTATCTTTATCTTTATCTTTATCTTTATCTTTATCTTTATCTTTATCTTTATCTTTATCTTTATCTTTATCTTTATCTTTATCTTTATCTTTATCTTTATCTTTATCTTTATCTTTATCTTTATCTTTATCTTTATCTTTATCTTTATCTTTATCTTTATCTTTATCTTTATCTTTATCTTTATCTTTATCTTTATCTTTATCTTTATCTTTATCTTTATCTTTATCTTTATCTTTATCTTTATCTTTATCTTTATCTTTATCTTTATCTTTATCTTTATCTTTATCTTTATCTTTATCTTTATCTTTATCTTTATCTTTATCTTTATCTTTATCTTTATCTTTATCTTTATCTTTATCTTTATCTTTATCTTTATCTTTATCTTTATCTTTATCTTTATCTTTATCTTTATCTTTATCTTTATCTTTATCTTTATCTTTATCTTTATCTTTATCTTTATCTTTATCTTTATCTTTATCTTTATCTTTATCTTTATCTTTATCTTTATCTTTATCTTTATCTTTATCTTTATCTTTATCTTTATCTTTATCTTTATCTTTATCTTTATCTTTATCTTTATCTTTATCTTTATCTTTATCTTTATCTTTATCTTTATCTTTATCTTTATCTTTATCTTTATCTTTATCTTTATCTTTATCTTTATCTTTATCTTTATCTTTATCTTTATCTTTATCTTTATCTTTATCTTTATCTTTATCTTTATCTTTATCTTTATCTTTATCTTTATCTTTATCTTTATCTTTATCTTTATCTTTATCTTTATCTTTATCTTTATCTTTATCTTTATCTTTATCTTTATCTTTATCTTTATCTTTATCTTTATCTTTATCTTTATCTTTATCTTTATCTTTATCTTTATCTTTATCTTTATCTTTATCTTTATCTTTATCTTTATCTTTATCTTTATCTTTATCTTTATCTTTATCTTTATCTTTATCTTTATCTTTATCTTTATCTTTATCTTTATCTTTATCTTTATCTTTATCTTTATCTTTATCTTTATCTTTATCTTTATCTTTATCTTTATCTTTATCTTTATCTTTATCTTTATCTTTATCTTTATCTTTATCTTTATCTTTATCTTTATCTTTATCTTTATCTTTATCTTTATCTTTATCTTTATCTTTATCTTTATCTTTATCTTTATCTTTATCTTTATCTTTATCTTTATCTTTATCTTTATCTTTATCTTTATCTTTATCTTTATCTTTATCTTTATCTTTATCTTTATCTTTATCTTTATCTTTATCTTTATCTTTATCTTTATCTTTATCTTTATCTTTATCTTTATCTTTATCTTTATCTTTATCTTTATCTTTATCTTTATCTTTATCTTTATCTTTATCTTTATCTTTATCTTTATCTTTATCTTTATCTTTATCTTTATCTTTATCTTTATCTTTATCTTTATCTTTATCTTTATCTTTATCTTTATCTTTATCTTTATCTTTATCTTTATCTTTATCTTTATCTTTATCTTTATCTTTATCTTTATCTTTATCTTTATCTTTATCTTTATCTTTATCTTTATCTTTATCTTTATCTTTATCTTTATCTTTATCTTTATCTTTATCTTTATCTTTATCTTTATCTTTATCTTTATCTTTATCTTTATCTTTATCTTTATCTTTATCTTTATCTTTATCTTTATCTTTATCTTTATCTTTATCTTTATCTTTATCTTTATCTTTATCTTTATCTTTATCTTTATCTTTATCTTTATCTTTATCTTTATCTTTATCTTTATCTTTATCTTTATCTTTATCTTTATCTTTATCTTTATCTTTATCTTTATCTTTATCTTTATCTTTATCTTTATCTTTATCTTTATCTTTATCTTTATCTTTATCTTTATCTTTATCTTTATCTTTATCTTTATCTTTATCTTTATCTTTATCTTTATCTTTATCTTTATCTTTATCTTTATCTTTATCTTTATCTTTATCTTTATCTTTATCTTTATCTTTATCTTTATCTTTATCTTTATCTTTATCTTTATCTTTATCTTTATCTTTATCTTTATCTTTATCTTTATCTTTATCTTTATCTTTATCTTTATCTTTATCTTTATCTTTATCTTTATCTTTATCTTTATCTTTATCTTTATCTTTATCTTTATCTTTATCTTTATCTTTATCTTTATCTTTATCTTTATCTTTATCTTTATCTTTATCTTTATCTTTATCTTTATCTTTATCTTTATCTTTATCTTTATCTTTATCTTTATCTTTATCTTTATCTTTATCTTTATCTTTATCTTTATCTTTATCTTTATCTTTATCTTTATCTTTATCTTTATCTTTATCTTTATCTTTATCTTTATCTTTATCTTTATCTTTATCTTTATCTTTATCTTTATCTTTATCTTTATCTTTATCTTTATCTTTATCTTTATCTTTATCTTTATCTTTATCTTTATCTTTATCTTTATCTTTATCTTTATCTTTATCTTTATCTTTATCTTTATCTTTATCTTTATCTTTATCTTTATCTTTATCTTTATCTTTATCTTTATCTTTATCTTTATCTTTATCTTTATCTTTATCTTTATCTTTATCTTTATCTTTATCTTTATCTTTATCTTTATCTTTATCTTTATCTTTATCTTTATCTTTATCTTTATCTTTATCTTTATCTTTATCTTTATCTTTATCTTTATCTTTATCTTTATCTTTATCTTTATCTTTATCTTTATCTTTATCTTTATCTTTATCTTTATCTTTATCTTTATCTTTATCTTTATCTTTATCTTTATCTTTATCTTTATCTTTATCTTTATCTTTATCTTTATCTTTATCTTTATCTTTATCTTTATCTTTATCTTTATCTTTATCTTTATCTTTATCTTTATCTTTATCTTTATCTTTATCTTTATCTTTATCTTTATCTTTATCTTTATCTTTATCTTTATCTTTATCTTTATCTTTATCTTTATCTTTATCTTTATCTTTATCTTTATCTTTATCTTTATCTTTATCTTTATCTTTATCTTTATCTTTATCTTTATCTTTATCTTTATCTTTATCTTTATCTTTATCTTTATCTTTATCTTTATCTTTATCTTTATCTTTATCTTTATCTTTATCTTTATCTTTATCTTTATCTTTATCTTTATCTTTATCTTTATCTTTATCTTTATCTTTATCTTTATCTTTATCTTTATCTTTATCTTTATCTTTATCTTTATCTTTATCTTTATCTTTATCTTTATCTTTATCTTTATCTTTATCTTTATCTTTATCTTTATCTTTATCTTTATCTTTATCTTTATCTTTATCTTTATCTTTATCTTTATCTTTATCTTTATCTTTATCTTTATCTTTATCTTTATCTTTATCTTTATCTTTATCTTTATCTTTATCTTTATCTTTATCTTTATCTTTATCTTTATCTTTATCTTTATCTTTATCTTTATCTTTATCTTTATCTTTATCTTTATCTTTATCTTTATCTTTATCTTTATCTTTATCTTTATCTTTATCTTTATCTTTATCTTTATCTTTATCTTTATCTTTATCTTTATCTTTATCTTTATCTTTATCTTTATCTTTATCTTTATCTTTATCTTTATCTTTATCTTTATCTTTATCTTTATCTTTATCTTTATCTTTATCTTTATCTTTATCTTTATCTTTATCTTTATCTTTATCTTTATCTTTATCTTTATCTTTATCTTTATCTTTATCTTTATCTTTATCTTTATCTTTATCTTTATCTTTATCTTTATCTTTATCTTTATCTTTATCTTTATCTTTATCTTTATCTTTATCTTTATCTTTATCTTTATCTTTATCTTTATCTTTATCTTTATCTTTATCTTTATCTTTATCTTTATCTTTATCTTTATCTTTATCTTTATCTTTATCTTTATCTTTATCTTTATCTTTATCTTTATCTTTATCTTTATCTTTATCTTTATCTTTATCTTTATCTTTATCTTTATCTTTATCTTTATCTTTATCTTTATCTTTATCTTTATCTTTATCTTTATCTTTATCTTTATCTTTATCTTTATCTTTATCTTTATCTTTATCTTTATCTTTATCTTTATCTTTATCTTTATCTTTATCTTTATCTTTATCTTTATCTTTATCTTTATCTTTATCTTTATCTTTATCTTTATCTTTATCTTTATCTTTATCTTTATCTTTATCTTTATCTTTATCTTTATCTTTATCTTTATCTTTATCTTTATCTTTATCTTTATCTTTATCTTTATCTTTATCTTTATCTTTATCTTTATCTTTATCTTTATCTTTATCTTTATCTTTATCTTTATCTTTATCTTTATCTTTATCTTTATCTTTATCTTTATCTTTATCTTTATCTTTATCTTTATCTTTATCTTTATCTTTATCTTTATCTTTATCTTTATCTTTATCTTTATCTTTATCTTTATCTTTATCTTTATCTTTATCTTTATCTTTATCTTTATCTTTATCTTTATCTTTATCTTTATCTTTATCTTTATCTTTATCTTTATCTTTATCTTTATCTTTATCTTTATCTTTATCTTTATCTTTATCTTTATCTTTATCTTTATCTTTATCTTTATCTTTATCTTTATCTTTATCTTTATCTTTATCTTTATCTTTATCTTTATCTTTATCTTTATCTTTATCTTTATCTTTATCTTTATCTTTATCTTTATCTTTATCTTTATCTTTATCTTTATCTTTATCTTTATCTTTATCTTTATCTTTATCGTTATCTTTATCTTTATCTTTATCTTTATCTTTATCTTTATCTTTATCTTTATCTTTATCTTTATCTTTATCTTTATCTTTATCTTTATCTTTATCTTTATCTTTATCTTTATCTTTATCTTTATCTTTATCTTTATCTTTATCTTTATCTTTATCTTTATCTTTATCTTTATCTTTATCTTTATCTTTATCTTTATCTTTATCTTTATCTTTATCTTTATCTTTATCTTTATCTTTATCTTTATCTTTATCTTTATCTTTATCTTTATCTTTATCTTTATCTTTATCTTTATCTTTATCTTTATCTTTATCTTTATCTTTATCTTCATCTTCATCTTCATCTTCATCTTCATCTTCATCTTCATCTTCATCTTCATCTTCATCTTCATCTTCATCTTCATCTTCATCTTCATCTTCATCTTCATCTTCATCTTCATCTTCATCTTCATCTTCATCTTCATCTTCATCTTCATCTTCATCTTCATCTTCATCTTCATCTTCATCTTCATTTTCATCTTCATCTTCATCTTCATCTTCATCTTCATCTTCATCTTCTTCTTCATCTTCATCTTCATCTTCATCTTCATCTTCATCTTCATCTTCATCTTCATCTTCATCTTCATATTCATCTTCATCTTCATCTTCATCTTCATCTTCATCTTCATCTTCATCTTCATCTTCATCTTCATCTTCATCTTCATCTTCATCTTCATCTTCATCTTCATTTTCATCTTCATCTTCATCTTCATCTTCATCTTCATCTTCATCTTCTTCTTCATCTTCATCTTCATCTTCATCTTCATCTTCATCTTCATCTTCATCTTCATCTTCATCTTCATCTTCATCTTCATCTTCATCTTCATCTTCCTCTTCATCTTGATCTTCATCTTCATCTTCATCTTCATCTTCATCTTCATCTTCATCTTCATCTTCATCTTCATCTTCATCTTCATCTTCATCTTCATCTTCGTCTTCATCTTCGTTACAAAAAATTGTAATAGAGTGGAATATGCCTTTCAAAGAAATGTGTTAATTTTACTCTGAGAAGAAAACTGGAAAAATTTGGGTAAAAGCACGCTAGGATTTTTCCATAACAGATTTTCTATACTTCTTTTTTAGCTTTTAATCAGAGTTTTCAGGTGTTACACAATTTCAGTTAAGTCTGGTTAGAAATGGGAAATAGGTTATTTGTAAAGAGGCAATCAAGAAAAACATATGAAGGATGTTCTGAGCGTGATGCAAGGCCATAAAAACATATGAATTTGAAACTGAGGCGTGTGTCGTTCGCTTACCTTAGTCAATTCAAGATATTAATCGGTATTCCCCACGAACTTTTCTCCACTAACAATATCTTAAGAGTCGTAAGTTTTAATGAAGTTTTAATTTCAGTTGATAAAAATGAAGAAAAGTTAAAGTGTAAGACCATGACCGGGATTCAAACCCGGGACCTCTTGGGTAACAGTCAAGCGCACGACCACACGAGCTTTTGGAAAATAGCTTTTACGCACCAAAGCCTCAAAAGCTATTGGAAAATGGGGTGATATTCTTGAATAAAAAAAGGTCCGTTCCAGTTCTTTTAAAGTAAAAACTAGTAAATTTGAGAGTAAGCAAAAATCTCTCAGAAAGAGCATAAAACACAAAAAAGAGTCTTAGAACGCTTTCAAGTAAGGGCGTTGTTATGGTGGCGGTCAAATTATCCCTGGTCACGTCACTTTTTACGCTCTTTTTTCTTTCACAACGCAACTCTGTTTTGATCTCGTGATTTCATATTTTTGTCAAATCATTTGGTGACCGTGGTGGTCAAAATTTGTTCCCTCTCTTAAATTTCCCTTTTACATTGAAACAACAACAACGCATGACCGTGACGAGCCCATGACCGCCAGCATAACAACGGCCTAAGAAATAGTAAAAAATCGTAACAATCGTGAAAACGTCTAAAAAATCTTTGCCATCTGAACAGCAAATAAAAATAAATTAACAACTTCAAATGACAAGATTTTTTACAGAAATTTATTTTTATATTTTTTTTATTGTTCTGACGTTAAAAGCTTTTACTACTTTTAACGAGATAAAATTTTTCGAGTAAAAACGTGTTATTTTTGTCGTGTAGGGGAAATAATTTGCTCTCTCACTATCGTTCTCTTTTCGAGTAAGAGAAAGCTGTCACATAAAAAATAGTAAAAAGTTTCAAAAACTTGTGCGTACGGGAACAGTCCTAAAGTATTGATACTTTAAGACAAAAGTGATAAGAATTTAGATATTTTGCGGGTGCAATATAGAGCAATAAATTTTCCTGCATAAACCTTATGAGAGCTTTATCAAATTTTCCCATTTTTACTCATATTTTATACTTGGTCCTTGCGTGTCATTTCTCATTAATTTCTGCTTATTAACAGTACTTTTGATTTGTGCTGTATTTGCTTGGTCTTTACAGATATTGCAAATTAATTAAGCTCTTTTTAGAATTTCTAAAGAATTCTAACAATTTTATTTACGCCTTAAGACATGCTTGTTCTATTTTAATTAAGCTTCTACGAGTAAGCTTTCTCTTGATTGTAAATTTTAATCACTTTGCGTACTTTTAGGTGTTTATGTAAGCATTTGTGACAAATTGTTGCCCAGAGCCATAAAAGTAACAATAATGATGGAAAAACAAGGAATTGTCAAATGTTGCAGCAATAGTTGTTGTTGTTGTTGCTTTTGTTTGCTGCAGACGCTTAAATAAATTGTAGCTTCGGGAATCAAGTGTTCCAAAAAAAAAAATTTAAGTTAATACACACGCTTCAACACACATTCATTTTACACTCACACTTACTCAACAATAATGCATGACGGAATGTTTGCTTGTACATTTATGGACGACTAATGGCAACCCTTTTTCACTTCTTAATTAAGTGGCGCAAGTAATCATTTTAATGAGCTTTCATTTGAGCAAAAACTACAAGAATATTTTAAAAAAAATAACAAAAACAATCATTTAATTCTTTTCTACGTTTTATATGATATAAGAATGGTAGAGGAAATTTCATTATTTTTCAAGAAGGAAATTCGAAGAGTGGTAGTATGCTTGACAGTTTCCTAAGGCTCTTGAGTTCGAATCCCAGCCATGCCATAGTCTTAAAGTATAAAGTATAAAGTATAAAGTATAAAGTATAAAGTATAAAGTATAAAGTATAAAGTATAAAGTATAAAGAATAAAGTATAAAGTATAAAGTATAAAGTATAAAGTATAAAGTATAAAGTATAAAGTATAAAGTATAAAGTATAAAGTATAAAGTATAAAGTATAAAGTATAAAGTATAAAGTATAAAGTATAAAGTATAAAGTATAAAGTATAAAGTATAAAGTATAAAGTATAAAGTATAAAGTATAAAGTATAAAGTATAAAGTATAAAGTATAAAGTATAAAGTATAAAGTATAAAGTATAAAGTATAAAGTATAAAGTATAAAGTATAAAGTATAAAGTATAAAGTATAAAGTATAAAGTATAAAGTATAAAGTATAAAGTATAAAGTATAAAGTATAAAGTATAAAGTATAAAGTATAAAGTATAAAGTATAAAGTATAAAGTATAAAGTATAAAGTATAAAGTATAAAGTATAAAGTATAAAGTATAAAGTATAAAGTATAAAGTATAAAGTATAAAGTATAAAGTATAAAGTATAAAGTATAAAGTATAAAGTATAAAGTATAAAGTATAAAGTATAAAGTATAAAGTATAAAGTATAAAGTATAAAGTATAAAGTATAAAGTATAAAGTATAAAGTATAAAGTATAAAGTATAAAGTATAAAGTATAAAGTATAAAGTATAAAGTATAAAGTATAAAGTATAAAGTATAAAGTATAAAGTATAAAGTATAAAGTATAAAGTATAAAGTATAAAGTATAAAGTATAAAGTATAAAGTATAAAGTATAAAGTATAAAGTATAAAGTATAAAGTATAAAGTATAAAACATAAATCCAACTAATGAGCTCAACATTCGTTATGCTTTAACCACTAAACTAACTCTATAAATTTTAAATAATCTTAAATGACTAAAGCTTCATTTCTAAAGTTTTGTTGTTTTGTTTTGCAAAATTTTGTAAAATAGCGAGTTTTTTTTTAGTAAATTTATTTCTATAGATTGCCAATTGATTGATTTATTTTAAATCAAGCGGCAGAATGAACGAATAAAACACGTTGGTAAAAAGAGAGTTGCGCAGGAAGAGAGAGGCAGAGTAGAAGCGGCAGGGTGCGGGCTGTTTGTCTGTAGACAGCCTGCCAAAACAATGCCAAACAACAATTCGTATTAATTTGAATTAATTTGTTACGCTTTTTTTTTTTTTTTTTATTTTTGCCCCCTTTTTTTTGAGTTATTTAATTTATTTTTTTTTCATATCAGTTCAATTTGTTTTTGTTTTTGCCTTTTCTATTTATACTAAAACTGCTTGTTTTTTGTGTCTCATGCTTACCTTACGTCATTTATTATGTTTTTGTCGTAAATTTTTTTACTGTGTTTTTCTTCGCTTTGGTTACGTTTTTCATTCGTTTTAATTCGTAGCACATAAAATCAACACTTGACGCTGTTGATTGAAAGGTTCGCTCGTTTTGGCTGTCAATTAATGTGCTACCAACGTCGCTGCTGGCGTCGACGCCAAATGCGCTGCGGAATCACGCAGCATTAAATCGTTTTATAATTGAAATTTACGCGATTTTAATGAAGTCGTTTGAGTTTTTTGTAATTGTTTTTTTCGATATGTTTTTTTTTTTTTTTGTGTTTTACTAACTAACTAGCAATAGAGTGGAATTTGAAAAATTTTCAAACAAATGTTTTTCCAATCGAAACTGCAGACAACAAGAGCGGAATAAGAATAAAAAAAATCTTAGATGGCGCCAGTTGCGCTGGAAGTCGTAAACGTTTTGAAACTTGTTGCCATAAACGATTTGTTAAAATTCTTTTGTTGTTGCTCCAAATGCATTTTTAATTGAATTGATAGAGTGATGAATGGTCTTTATAGCTTTATTAATTCGAGCAAAAAGGTTGTTATAGATAACAATTGTAGAGCTTTTTTTCAGAAGCAGCTTTACAGACGGCGATAAGCTTAAATTCCAAGTTGCTGATGAAATTTTTCAATTCATTTAACCAAATTCCAAACCAGGGTTATCTATTAATGAAGGAGAATTCACTTACTTACTTACTTCACATACTTTTTACTTTATACTTTGTACTTTGTACTTTATACTTTATACTTTATACTTTATACTTTATACTTTATACTTTGTACTTTATACTTTATACCTTATACTTTATACTTTATACTTTATACTTTATACTTTATACTTTATACTTTATACTTTATACTTTATACTTTATACTTTATACTTTATACTTTATACTTTATACTTTATACTTTATACTTTATACTTTATACTTTATACTTTATACTTTATACTTTATACTTTGAACTTTATACTTTATACTTTATACTTTATACTTTATACTTTATACTTTATACTTTATACTTTATACTTTATACTTTATACTTTATACTTTATACTTTATACTTTATACTTTATACTTTATACTTTATACTTTATACTTTATACTTTATACTTTATACTTTATACTTTATACTTTATACTTTATACTTTATACTTTATACTTTATACTTTATACTTTATACTTTATACTTTATACTTTATACTTTATACTTTATACTTTATACTTTATACTTTATACTTTATACTTTATACTTTATACTTTATACTTTATACTTTATACTTTATACTTTATACTTTATACTTTATACTTTATACTTTATACTTTATACTTTATACTTTATACTTTATACTTTATACTTTATACTTTATAAAGAGTATGTCATGGCCGGGATTCGAAATCCAGAGCGTTAGGTAACTATCAAGCATGCTTACACTCTTCGAATTTCCTTCTTGAAAAATATTGAAATTTCCTCTACCATTCTTTAAAAAGTGCTTAGAATTTATCAAAATATAAATGCAAATAAAAAAAAAACTTTTTCATTAACTTTCTACTTTAGGTTTCCACTCTCATCTTCTTGATTGGAATGAATCATATGGGTAGCCACCTGGGCTCTCTTCTTTTCATCCTTTTTATCAACGATCTGCCCTTGCCATAAAACTCTCTAAGTGCCTTCTGTTCGCTGATCTTAAGTTATTTCCATCTATCGAGTCGGTAAATGAATCCAAGTTGCTTCAAATTAATCTTGTTTCCATTACATGACATATTGGTGTCTCCAGAATGACCTTCCCCTTAATATAAAAAAAATGCCAACTTCTCACTTTTTCAAGATCTACCTCTGCTACTTTCTATAATTACTCAACACATTCAACTGTCTTAGATAGAGTTACGATAAAAAAAGACTTGGTATTCTTCTTGATACTAAACTTAATTTCAAAGATCACATCGACGTAATTATTTCCAAAGCGAATTCGATGCTAAGATTTTTAAAAAGAAACTCGAGGAACTTTACTGACCCATACACTCTTAAAATAATTTGCTCATCACTGGTTAGACCTCAGTTAGAATATTGTTCAATAATCTGTAGGCTTAGGTAGTTCATGAACGAACTAGTTCAATTGAACGATTCGCACTCATGAACTATGTGAACTAGTTCAGTATTTCTCATTCTTTTAGTTAATTTTAGTTCAATTGATTTTGCAGCAAGCAGGAACAAAACAACGTCCGTGGCGTCCGTGGCGTAGTTGGTTAAAGTGCGTGGCCGCTATGTGAACGAACTTTGGAGACCCAGGTTCGAACCCCAGCAGCGACAGAAAATTATTTGAATTAAAAATAATTTTTCTGTACGGCCGCCACCTCTCTGCAGACAATGGCAAACCTCAGAGAGTAATCAAAAATGCCATGTAAAGCTTCTTGGGAACGAGAACATTGCGTTCATCGCCGTTCGGAGTCGGCGTTAAGCATGTAGGTCCGGTTCTCGGTCAATTGTGTACAAACTTAATAACACGCACAACACAATTGATCATAAGAAGCTAGGTCAAAGTCCTTTCAAGGGCTGAAATGGCCAGTTATTTATTTATTTTTTTAGGAACAAAACAACTAAATTTATCAAGCTATGGTTTTGTCCAAACGAACTGAAAGACCTAGTGAACTAAAAGAACGAACGAACTTAAAGAACTAACCCAGCGGGAAAATAAAAAGCGCTCCTAGAAACACCGCATTTTATGCGCATTTTTGGTATGCTTTGAGGATGCGCTTTTCAGAGTTCAGAGTTGTGGAGCTCATATTTTTATGAACATTTTATTGAACAAAATATTTTTAGGTAAGGAACAAGATTCTATCATTAACTATATAGAAAAAAAAAAACTAACCTAATTGTCCGATTTGATATAGAACTCACTTAGAAACTGACTACTTAATTTTCAGAAAATTTAATGAATTTTCCTAAGCCATGAGTGCACAAATAAAACAGAAAATTGTTTGCTAAAATAAAAAAAATTTCCGTGAGTTTTAGCGAGAAAAAGAGTCATCCGTAAAATAACTCTTCAAATTAAAAACTATAACTTTCATTACAATGCATTAAAAGTCTGACATGTTTTCTTCCGGTACCTGAGTTCATCTAACAATATACTCTAGGGTACATACTCGTAATAGAAATATGAAAATAACTATGGCAACAACTGTAACACTAGGAGCATGAGTAAAAACAATTCAAGCAACAATAATTATGTGAACAACAAAGGTCTCATCAACATCAAAATCGTAAAATTTTTTCGCCTCAAGCGATTAATTGTCAAACGTTTGTCATCAAATCGCTGACAACAACAACAATAATAATAAAAAAATAAACATAACATCAAACAACAACAACAACAGCAACAAATAAACGCAATCAATGCATGCAACATTATTATACGTTGACAATAAAATGGAATAACGGATGCATAGCCAAGCATCGGAAAATCAACATTAATCAACAACAAAAACAACATCTGTTTAAAGCAGTAACGATAAAAATCGAGCAATTAATATTTAAATAAAGCCATAACTATTAAAGTTACATATAATTATCATGTTAATGAAGAGTATAAAAAAAAACATAAATGGCATAGAATATATGCCATTTTGTAAACGGACAAAATAAACAGCTTTTCATTTAACAGCATTTTTACGATAGCGGAAATGTTGCAGCTAAAGCTCAATAATTAAGACAAATACAGCAATTTAACTATTTAATTATTTTTTTACAGCAATTTAACTGTTATTTGAAAATATAAACATACAATTATAGTGCACATACATAATAGAATGTTCTAGGTTTAGTGCGACTAGAGCTTTCAAGCTTTCCAACAAATGTTCGTATTAATTGCTAAAGGATGTATCAACAAGAGATGTAGGATTTGTTTTTTAATGAAATGAATAATTGTTTAGATTTCTCTTAAAGAAATCAATTTTTTGGATTCAATAAGGTAGTAAAATAGGTTTTTTAGGATTATGTATAAAATAAAGTTTCTTTAGAATGGACAACCTGGCTTAGTTTGTAGATATTTTTCGAAATTTTCGACCACTTGTTCGCATTATTGAGACTCTATTTCCGCTATGGCGTCTTTTATATTCGCTTTAATAGTTGGAAATCTTAGGGGATGGTCAGTATAGACCTTAATCTTGACAAAATTTTGGGCGCCAATTCGTGGGCGCCAATTCGTGATACTATCACCATTCTATTGAAAACAGAGGTCCTTTGTGTCCGTGTGTTTCATCATCTACCACAAAAAATTGTTGAACATATCTCTGAAGTTCACTCTATGTAATGGCTAATCGTCATCAATTTCAAAAAAATACGGCCCATTGACACTTCAAGTTTACAATTCGCACCAAACAGGCACTCGAAGTGTGAATTGCCATCTTCTGAATCACTCGAAGGTTTTTGGGATACCCAAATGCGTCAGAAAATATAATTTTTTTTTTCGATAAATAACCGTCACTGATATTTTAAAGCTTATAAATATTATAAAGGCGTGATTGCTCTCCAATTTGGCAAACTTTCAAATTATGTGTGAATTATCAAATTGATAAAGTTATTTATTGGGGAACTTATATTATTACTTTTTTGCATGGAATGCTGTCGTGGTTTTCATTCTTTTTGGCTTGATCCTAATTTTGTATAAAAATGTTGAAATGTCATGACAGACTTGTTGATAGATGAAAAGAAAAATAGTTTTTCATAAGTGTAGCAGTACATCCATTTCCCTTCTTATGGCGAGAATCAATTCACACTGGTGAAAAAGTTTACATGTCGTTTGTATGAAGGTTAATATATTAATTTACGTTTATAAAAATATCAACAAAAGTTCAAGTTCTTCCTTTTTGAACTAATCTTTGAATATAAAAAGTAATATTTATGATTCTTTTCTGAAGTCATTATGAACAAACATGGTTCATTTACGAGGAATTTTGACCTACTGAAATGATCAAAAAATTATTCTTTTGCCACTCAAAATAATTTTTTTTTATAAATTTCGCAAACGAAGTACAGTTTTTATTTATGGGAAAAGTTTTCATGAATTTAGTCTTCTATAGCAAGAACTTTCAAGCGACAAAATAAAGAAAAAAAAAAAATTAAAAAAAAAATTCTACCCAAAACCGTTCGCTCTCACCTTACGCAAAACTGTCACTTATGGTTCAGTGGGTCATTATTCGAGTCTAGCCTAGAGACTATCCCTTATTTATCTTAATGGGTCATAATCGGGTATGGGCATCATTATATTTAAACCAACTGTGTTGTTTCTTTGTTGTTGGATTTTGTCTTGCTACATAAGCCTTTGCTCTCAATTGCTCTCCGCTGGCTCCGAAACTTGCTCCGTGCCCATAGCTGGTCATGATTTAGCGGAGTGCTTACTTTTACAGCGTCTTAATGTTTTGAAAGATCAAATTTCTTAGTAAAATCAGTCCATGGAAGACCAAATGGAAGAGCCAATTGCTCTTAGAAGCTTAGAAAGCGAAACTTAGAACTCTGAATTTAACCAAGCATATTTTTTTGTTCAAATCTAATACTGCTTCTTTTTGGAGCTTAAAATAACTTATTCTACTTTATTTTGAGGATAATTATAGCAAATTTCAAAGAATTTACCTCATCTATCGATACTATTATATAAAATGAAAGTGAAAATTTTTTGTGTCCGCAAAACTCCAGAAGTACTGGTCCGATTTTTTTGAAATAAGTTTTAAAATATCACATTTGTGCTACAAAAGGTTCATCGGTTATTTTCTTTACGAAATATTAATAATAAGTATCTCTAATTAAAGTGTTAAGTTTTTTTAAAAACTCATCCACAATGCCATGTATTGCTTGATCGTTAGCTTTTCATGCGTTTGTGCTGCGAGAGCCTCAATAATCTGCATGTTGCTCTCTACTATACTCTTTTTGTTCTCAGCAAGCACAACACAACAAAACAAACAAACAAATAAATATACATATGTGGAGAATTAATCTAACACAGTTTTGTTAAAAGGGGATTCACTGACCACCTTTAGCATGTTAAGAATTTTTTTGATGAGAATGAGATTCAATCCGACTTGATGTATGTATGAATGTACGTATGTTCATTTGTTTCGCTGCATGCAACTTTTCTACACATGTTTTGACGGTGGTTTTCCTGTAATTTATAAATGAACAAGAGGAACAAACGGCTGACTTAATTGAATTGACATTGTGTGATCCAATAAGTTTTTTTATAAATAAACTAGAGAACTGAAACGGGCATAGGAAAAGGGGTTATGACTTCGACCACACAAGTCAAATTTTTGATATTGAATAGTTTTGGAACTAAAGGTCGCATGACAATAAAACTCAGTATGGAGTTACTAATTGCCATAGTCTTTCTACTGAAAAACCGGTTGTGCATTGGAAAAGGGGGTGTGGCCCGATTCTCTATACAGAATAGCTATTGAAGCTTAAATCACAGGACATTGGAATGGAATGGTCACCTGGGAGTGATGTTCTGCTGCTGGGAAACTGTAACGGGCAGTGGAACATGAGCGTGGTGTCAGACTAAGGGACTAATAAAAGTTACGAATTTACTAATCATTTCCAATATACTTGCTGGGTGCAGCAACGCGCGCCGGGTATCGCTAGTACTATTATATAAATAAAGTGAACATTTTTTGTTGCCGCTAAACTCCAAAAGTACTGGTCCGATTTTTATGAAATAAGTTTTAAAATATCACATTTGTGCCACAAAAGGATATAGGAGTATTTTCTTTACGAAATTTTAATAATAATTGTCTTTAATTAAAGTTTAAAGTTTTTTTAAAAAGCATCCACAATGCCATGCATTGCTTGATCGTTAGCTTTTCATATGTTTGAGCTGCGAGAGCTTCAGTAACCTCCATGTTGGTCTCTACTCTATTCTCTCTTTGTTCTCAGCAAGCACAACACAACCAGTGTTGCTAGATTGAGGTAAATTTCATTAATTGAGGTAATTTGTGACTCATTTTTTGGGCAGAGGTAAAAAAGGTAATTTTTGTCCAAAAGTGGTAAATTTTGGGAAAATAATAATTCTTTTTGACTTGTTCATTTTTCGAGTTATTGGCAGTACTGTTACCTCTCTAAACATACTGAGTTGACGGTCAACTTGTTGATGAGAGATAAATATATGTATACTAACAAAAAAATTATAACGGTTGTTAATCATTTAAAAAATTTTTAATTTTTTTATTTTGGGAAAAGGTAAATTTTCACCAAAAGTGGTAAATTCTTTCCCAAATAGTGGTAAATTTCAGTTCGTCTCTGGCAACACTGAACACAACTAAATAAACAAACAAATACACATACATGCATTCTTTGCTGCGCTTAAAACAAAAGAACAAACGACTTCACCACACCAATTGCCAATTGGATCGAAGTAGATTCTAATATGTTGAAAGTAGTTTTGATGTGGTGAATTAATCTAACACAGTTCTTTCAAATAGGGATTCACTGACCACCTTCAGTAAGTTCAAGAATTTTTGTTTTTAATATGGAGTTTTTCGGGCCTATCTTCTACACTTTCAATAAGACTCAATCAGACTTGATAAATAGTATATATGTATGTATGTACGTATGTATGTATATATGTTGTGCGGCATGCAACTTTTGTACCCATGTTTTGACCGTGTTTTTCCTGTAATTTATAAATGAGCAAGAGAAACAAACTACTGACTTTTTACTTTTATAGAAGTGACATTGTGTGATTCAATAAGTTTTTTTATAAATTAATAAAGATAAACTATTGATAAAGATAAATCGTCCGTGGCGAAGCCGAGGACCACTGTAGCTTGCTAGTTTGGGTATATTTTCTATTTTTACTTTAAATTTTTTAATAATATAGATGATAGTAGAGTTCATATTATTTTTACATAAAAAAGTCCAAAGAGCAGAAATCAAATAATTGCATAAAAATACACGACGAACCGCAGTATCGAACATTTGTGAGGCAGAAATAAGAATTGTATTTGCCCTTTGGAGTGTTAAGATCCTATCCTATGATGGCTTCGTTATTTGAATTTTACGTGGAATTTCTTAATATGAGCAAAAGCAACAATAGAAATGGTATCGGTACAAAAATTTTTTTGATAGCTGGTGGTCATTTTTTGACAAATAAATTAAAGTAAGCCCTTTATGCAAAAAACGACATTTTTTAAAGATTATTCAAACCTATACTTTTTGCGTATATCGTCGTTACAAATGTGAAGTTGCGAATCTGAAAAATTAAATTTTTCTTTTAAAATTGCATCCTATTGCTTAAGTGCCAAATTTGCAAGTTTGTACTCCTCACAAAACCGCGTATATCGGCATTTATTGATGTAGTTAAGCATCGAATAAGCACGCATTTTTATTTTCTCCTATTAAAACTATCGAATGTGGCAGATTCGTTACTTTGCATTGGAATTTTTAATAAAAAAAAAAATTTTGTTTAAATATAGTACACTATCGAATGTGTCAATTGTTTGTGAATTTAACTTATTTTAAGCAGTCTTTCTTTAGGATAGTGTGCATGTATGTAAAAAAAAAACACATTTTTAACTATAAAAAATAAATAATAAATAACTGGCCATTTCAGCCCTTGAAAGGACTTTGACCTAGCTTCTTATGATCAATTGTGTTGTGCGTGTTAAGTTTGTACACAATTGACCGAGACCCGGACCTACATGTTTAACGCTGACTCCGAACGGCGATGAACGGAATGTTCTTGTTCTCAAGAAGCTTTACATGGCATTTTGATTACTCTCTGAAGCTTGCCATTGTCTGCAAAGAGGTGGCGGCCGTACAGAAAAATAATTTTAATTCAAATAATTTTCTGTCGCTGCTGGGGTTCGAACCTGGGTCTCCAGGTTCTTTGACATAGCGGCCACACACTTTAACCAACTACACCACGGACGCCACAGTATCGGCGGAAAACTGTGGCGTCCGTGGTTTTAACTATCGTGGACAATTTTAAAAATTTGTAAAGTTAATTTTTTAGATTGATGTAAATAAATTGTTAGCTGAAGATCACGATGATGTATCTGATCAATCAATCAGGTTTTGACTGGCCTTCATACCGATCATTCTGAATTTTTATGTGATAATGATTGGACAAAGTTAAAAAAAAAAACCAAGACTCGAAATTGAAAAGGAATTTGAATAGATCACATAGTTTAATAGGGAAAGAATATTTAACGGATAGAGGTAAGCTCATTTCCGCTACACCAATAAAACATTATCGTTGCCTGGATGGTTCCAAACATCAATCGTGATCAAAATTTCCCAAAGATGTGACGAAAATTATTTATCACAAATTTCACTCATTGAGAACTCTGGAGACACAATGTGAATTTGAGCTAGACACGTCATAAGGAATGTGTAAACGGTGAGTTCTGAAAAATTTTCACAAGCAGCTTCAGATTACAGAAATGAGGAAAACCAATTACACAGGCCTACATTATTGTTTCATAAAAAAGTGTTTTAAGTTTAATAGGTACCCTGTAGTAACTGGGGTGTGCTTACCACGGTTCTGTGCTTACTTTTTTTCCAGCACGTTAGGTTTTCAGGAAAAGTGTGTTTGAAATTTTTCATAGAAACTGCCAAAAATACTGAGAATATATTTATTGTAACTCTTTCTCACGATGAATGTGGTTCCTGGAGCCAACAGATTTTTCCATTCTTCGATAGGAACTCACTAAGTCATTAAGTTCAGTTTGAATAAACTGTTGTCTGAGTACCAGACAAAGTAGCACACTTTGTCTGGGTTCCCAAGGTTTGTCCTGATCACCAAGCTTTACACCGAAGTAAGCGATAAGCTTTCTTGATAAATTCTGTTATGTTTCCTTGATGCTTTGCTATCGTTAAATCAACACACACGTAACAATATATATCAGGACTGTTTTTATACTTTCTTGATGACATTCTGAAGCACTAAACACTCAGAAAACAAAACAATACTCGATGCTACAAACAACTGACGCTTACTAACTATTTCATAAACAACTGCCGATGCCGTCAAGTTGATCTTGACAGATGTGAAAATGAAAAAGTGTTGCCATTGAAATGAAACAAACATACTAAATATTTTCTATCGATGTATCAAGTATTTTAGAGAAATAATTTTAATGCAGTTTAGAAAATATCAACAAGGTACTTCTTTGCTTTAGTAATCTCACAAGGTTTTTTAATTTTGTGAAAAATCTTAACGTGATGGACTCAAACTAAATTCACATTTAGAATCAACGTACCACCCGTACTAACTAAGGACACTTATCAAATTCAAAACACCAAAAAGCATGTCAGCCTGTGTTATCGAAGGAATATAATATTGAATTATCCATAACGACAATGCGAGTTGTCACATCACATCAATACAAACAAAAGAGTTTTTGAGGACTCAAAACGTAGAATTGATGGGACATTCGCCTTACAGTCCTGACTGGGTACCCAATAACTTATTCTTGTTCCCTAAAATTAAGAAAAAATTGCATGGCTTTGCATTTTTGTACGCCCGAACAGGCAGTTGAGGACTTCAAAACCTGGTTTCGGAGATACTAACTTCAGAGGTGGTACTTCAAACGAATGCAAAAGTGTATTGATCATCTTGGAGATTAATTTGAAAAACAATAAAAGCATCTTTTCTAATTAATCCCTATTTTTCCCTTGTTAGGCGCAAAACACAAAACAAAAAAGGCAATCCTGATAGTGTGGGGGAAAAAAATCGTAATGACAGCTCGATTTGTAAACGCTGTTGCTGTGTTACTAATAATTTACATGGGCACTGTAACTATTTTTATGGTTCTATTGACTTTTCTTAATAAAACTGTCTGCACGCAAATAAATTGCGCCATGTTGAAATTTATGGCAGCTAATAAATAACACTTTGACATATTTAGACATGAACATTTATGGTTTGAGAACATCAATTTGGTCATTTGCTATTTGTTATGCTCAACTACTCTACACACCCAAAATTCGGCAGCATTTTCGTTGTTGATGTTGTTGAATTTTGATGAAACATGACACATCAAATGTTTTTAGTACAACGCTGTTAGGCATTTGTAATGTGCAAATATGCGCTGCAACACCCTGTATGCCTCGGTGTATTGTACAAAAACATTGATAATAAAACAAAAACGTGACAGCTGGTAAAACGTATACTTTAGGCGGAAGCACAATGACTGCTGCCCTTTGGCCAAGCACGTTGTATTTAATAGAAGTAGCGCGGCAGCTTTTGATCTTAAAGATTGCACGAAAATAAAAAAAAAAAAAGCTCCAGACAGCTATAGCTACAAATCTCTCGCAAACGTAGCTGGAATACATATAAAATGTTTGTAGCTTCATTTAAAATGCATTTTAGTGCATGTTATAATTTAAGAAGAAGAACCTTTTTTATGAGCGAAAGACCACGAAATAAAAATAATGGATGCAAAAAATCAGTGCTGGGTGGCGTGCGCATTTTGAAATGCGAAGGCAATTTTTTGGGCATGATTTATGTCGTTTTTTTTTTTAATGTTTTTTCTGCATGCATTTCAAGTTCAAGTGTTGCTGTCGCTTGTTGTTGTTGTTGTTGTTGGTGCTGATTTCATTCGCCATGCCTGGCAATGAAAACGAAAGCGCGCACAGCTGCCGATGAGGCGAATGATTTTTGGAGTTGCAGACGCAACATAAAATAAGGCTTGAAAGGCTTTTGGCAGCGTAGACCACAACCACAGCAACAAAAACAATAACAACTAAAGCACAAAATATCGTGATCGCGATGCTGCTGCTGCTGCAAAAAAAAAACACACACCAGCAACTCATGTGAACATAAATTATATGCAGCCAATGCTGATGTTGTTGTTGTTGTTTGTTGTTGTTGTTGTTTTTGTTTTTGTTGTTTTTATTATTGTTGTTGTATTTGCTGATGGTGCCGCAGATTTAGCTGCAACCATTAAAATGCGCTTATTTTCTAATTTGTTCTGAAGCAACAGAACATAATTCTACCAGCCAGACGCTAGCACGGACAGACAGCCAGTCGGTCAGTCAGTCAGTCAGTCAGTCAGTCAGTTAGTCAGTCACGGGTACAGACATTAAGATATGCTGCAATAGACTGACAGAGATGCATATATTTGCGTCTGTGTCTTAAACCTGCTGAGTTATTGCCATTGCAACGCCTTCACTTTAGCCATTTTGCGTTATTGCGATTTTAACGAGCTTTTTGAATATATGTAAATAAGTGCTCAAATAAGAAAAAAAAAACAAATTATGTAGAATATGATGTCATATTTCGAGAATGGCATCGAAAAGCGTACGTTATTGCATTCTTGTTGCCAATTCCAAAAATTGCTGGTAAAACTTCAAAAAGCCATAAAGTTCAGACAATGTGTAAATATTTAGAATGCCACAAAAGCGCAAAAAAAAGTTCAAAGAAAACAAAAGCAAAAACAAAAAAAAAAAAGAAACTAAAAAAAAGAAATAAAAAACAAAATATGCACTGAATTTAGATTAAATCTGGAAAAAGCGCAGAAAGAAAGCTTTAAGATATTCTACATAAAGAATTTTAAGAGAACTCCAAAAACAAGGAAATTTGCAATTAATTAAAATTAAAATAGAGCTAAAAAGATCTGAAAGCTCATGAAATTTGGAAAAAAGCTCAGAAAGCTTTAAGATATTTCACCTAAAGAATTTGAAGAAAACTGCAAAAACAAGGAAATTTCTAATTTAATAAATTCAACTAGAGCTTTAAGAAAAAAATCAGAAAGCTTTCGTATTTTGATAAAGTCTTTAAAACATTTGCACTTAACAAAATGTTGTTGTTGATTTGAAATGAAATGTAAAGCTCGAAATAAGAAATAAAAAAAAAAACGTAGAAGTGGATAAGCTTAAAGCATTCTATTGTCTTATGCTTTAAATTTTTATGCAATTACATGATTAAATAACTGTTGAAGATATAAATGGACAATATTCGCTCAGAAAATTAAAAAGCTCTATTGTTTCAAAAGGAAAATTTCAAGCTCAAAAGCAAAATAAACCAAAAATTTGGTAAAAAGCTTAAAGCTTACAGTTATTTTTTAATGTGGCGTCCGTGGCGTAGCTGGTTAAAGTGCGTGGCCTCTATGTCGACAAACCTGGAGACCCGGGTTCGAACCCCAGCAGCGACAGAAAATTATTTGAATTAAAATAATTTTTCTGTACGGCCGCCACCTCCCTGCAGACAATGGCAAACCTCAGAGAGTAATCAAAATGGCATGTAAAGCTTCTTGAGTACAAGAACATTCCGTTTATCGCCGTTCGGAGTCGGCGTTAAACCTGTAGGTCCGGTTCTCGGTCAATTGTGTACAAACTTAATAACACGCACAACACAATTGATCATAAGAAGCTAGGTCAAAGTCATTTCAAGGGCTGAAATTACCAGTTATTAATTTTTTTTTTTTTTACATAAACAATTACATAGGCAAAAAGTTGCTGAATATATAAATGCAAAAATTTTACTTACAAAGATATAAAGCTTTTATTTTTTTTTAAATTTAAACAGTTTAATAAAAAGCCTTTATCTTCAATGGTTTTCAGTTTTAAGATAAGAATGTCACACAAACCAAAAAAAAAATCCAAAGAAAACAAAGAAAAAAAAAATTAAAAAAAACCTTAGAATAAAAACTGAAATTTTCAACAAAATCAGGCTGAATTTAGATCAGATCTGGAAAAAGGGCTAAAAGCTTTAAGTTTTTCCACACAAAGACTTTTAAAAAATTTACAAAAACAAGAGACTTTGCAATTTACTAAATTTAAGCAGAGCTTTAAGCAAAAATCTCAAAGCTTTTAAATTTAGAAAAGTTTTTAAAACATTCACACTCAACAAAATTTTGTTGTTGATTTTAAAGACAATATATGTAAAGCTCGGAAGCAAAAAAAAAAAAAAAAACACGAAAGTGGGTAATAAGCTTAAAGCTTGCTGTTGTCT
The DNA here is from genome assembly GCA_943735915.1 of Pherbina coryleti. Taxonomy (NCBI): domain Eukaryota; kingdom Metazoa; phylum Arthropoda; class Insecta; order Diptera; family Sciomyzidae; genus Pherbina; species Pherbina coryleti. The sequence continues at coordinate 20,714,320 of OX030952.1, forward strand.
TCTGCTTTGAATTTTTATACAATACCATAAGTAAATAGTTGTTGAAGATATACGTAAGTGGACAACATTCACTCAGAAAAATTTAAAAAGCTCAACTCTAAGCTTTTTTCTAAAGTTCCAATTTCAAAAAGTTAATGCAAAGCTCAAAATAGAGCTTTAGAGAGGGCAAAAATAAAGCCAACATTGGGTGAAGATCTTAAAGCTTTTAGTTGTTTTTTATATTGTTATATAAGCAATTATTTAAGCAAATATTAGTTGAAGATATAAATGCAAAACTTTTCATTTCAAAGATTAAACTTTTATTGTTTGTTTTTTTTTTTAATTTAAAAAGTTTAATTAAAAACATTTGTGTTTAATAATTTATTTTGTTTCATCAAATTATGTTTAATTCAATCTTGTTTTTAAACTTCTCTGTAAGGTAAGTTAGCTAAAAGCTTTTTGATTTGTTACTGTTTTCTATTTAAAAAGCTCATAAAATATAAAATATTCAATACAAAAAAAAAAAAAAATCTTTAACTTGCAATTTCTTTTTCTTCATAGAACGTGGTTGCATTTAAGGATTTGATTTAATTTTTTTTTTATATTAAAAAGCTTCTAAAAAGAAAACCCTTCAGTTGACTTTGAAAAATTTTTAGTTTTTTGTACAGTTTATCTGTGCTTATTGAAAAGCTTTCTGTTCGAAATTAAAGTTTTATTTTTTTTCTAAAATGCATTTGAACTTTATTTTTTTCTTTGTAATTAATGAAAGATTTACCAACAAGTGATAAGTTAAAAAACTTCTCTTCAATAACTTGTTAGCCTTCAGGACATTAGACTTGTTTCGGGGTAAAAAGCTTTTCTAATGCAAAAAAAAAAAAAATGAAATAAGTATCAAATATTTTGAACTTACATTTTTTTATCAAAGAATTTTATAAGTGTTTGATTTTGAATTTTTTTATATCAAAAAATTTTAAAAGAAAAGCTGTTTATTTGTTTTATCAAAAAGGTTTTCATTTAAAATCTTGATGTAAGAAATTATTGAGTTTCTTTTTTGCTTTTTTCGATTGTCTTAAAAAAAAATCTTAAGCTCAAAAGCTCTTTAACTTAGTTTTTATTTCTTATTTAAAATTTTTAACACGGAGCTAAAACTTAAGCTTAAATTCTTTTTAAGTTAAAAAAAGAACACAAACTTTTTTCATAGCATTATGCATTTCAGAGCTTGACTTTTATTATTAAGAAGCTCTTGAAATCTTTCGAGTTTTTTATTTTATAATTTAAGGAGTTTTCATTTAAAAGCTTCTTGTAAAAAAATGCATCTTTCGAGTTTTTTTTGTATTTCAGCAGATTTCATTTAAAAGCTTCATGTATAAAATGTATCTTTCGAGCTTCTTATTTTGTTTTTTGTATTTAAGCAGTTTTCATTTAAAAGCTCCATGTAAAAAATTGAAGTCTTATTACTTTGGCTGTCTAATAGCATGTTCAAACCAATTTTATGAAGTTAAATCGAAAAAAGAGTTCTCAAATGATGTTCTAGTTCTAACAATTGTATATACGTACAATTGTTGCTGGAAATTTAACGAGTTAAATTATTTAACACGTTTCGAAACTCATTAAATCACTGGTTTGTGTTCTTGCTAACGTCAGAAAAGCTTTTTTAGCTTTTTAAACGCAGCCAAATCTGAAAAGAGCTTTTTAATTTGAAGTTTTTAATGTAAGCAAATAAATTCTTTGACAAATGATTCTTAATTCCTTGAAAATTTTTTGAATTTATTTGAGTTTTTTATATTTTTTTTATTTTTTTTATTATTTTTATTTTTTTTATATGTTTTAATAAACAATTTTTTATTTCTTTCAAAACATAAACAAATAAACTAAGATTTTGAAACTAGTTAAGGCAGTATGAACGATTATGTTAAAAAAAGCTTTTTTCGAACGCGTTAAATTAAGTCGGTTTGAACATGCTATTAAGCTTTTCAAAAATTTTGTAGCTTAAAAGCTTTTGTTCTTTTAAGCTATAACTAGTGTACTTTAATGTTTGGAGCTTTTTAGTTTTTGTATTTAAATAGTTTTCATATAAAATTTTTATGTAAGAAGAAAAGAGTGGAAAGCCCCAATTTTTTCGCTATTTTTAGCTTCTTCAAAAACATTTATAGCTTTAAAGCTTTTGAAGTTGCTTCTGCAATTTGCTTGAAATGCTTTTCTCATGCAAAATTTTACATACATTTTCTATTACGAAAGCTATTTTAATAAAAATTTTAAATACAAAACAAACTACAGAGAGCGTCAAAACAAAGTGTACACCATATTTTTTAAACTTTTTACTTTATTTCAATATTTTAAGAAGTAATTTTATAAAAAATTTTAGTACCTTTGGAATAAATGTTTTATGCTCTTATTAAATACTAACTAAAAATATAAATTATTTTACAACAAATTGTCACATAATTCAAAAACGAAAAATCCTCCATTTTCTTCGAGTCAAAACAAAGTGTACACTTAAAGTTGTAAATAAGAAAAAATAACTTCATTCCATTTTTTTGTTTTCTTCGTTCTGAAATTACAGCTTTCAACCGTCTTGGCATTGATTCCACAAATTTCGTTGTTACGTTTGATGAAATTTTGTGCCATTCTTCAAGTTAAACGGCTTTCAGCGAGACCTTTCTGGATATCGTTCTCTTTCTTATTTGTCTATCTAGATGTTCCCACAAATGTTCTATCAGGTTGTGGTCTGGTGATTGTGGGGAGTGATCTAGATGTTTTGGAATTTTGCACAGCAACTATTTCTTCACTACCTTGACTGTATGTTTTGCATCGTTGTCCTGCTGAAACATCTACAAGCGATCCAGTCCTAATTTGTTAACACTGGCTGGCAAATATTCTTTTAAAATATTAAAGTAATCGAATTTATTCGTTTTACTGTCAATAAACGTTTAATTTCCTACTCCGATTGTTCGCAGACCATCACCGAGCTCCCATCATGCTTTATTGTAGTAGTAATATTTTGATCCTTTAACTCCGGAGTTTTGCTTCTCCATATTTTCTTTACATATTTTTTTTTTCCAAAAATTTCGAATATGCTTTCGTCACTAAAAAATATTTTTTCTCCAAAATCAAATTTCATGATTTTCATACTTTTTAACAAAATCCATTCGTAGCCTTTGATTTTTTTGTTGATATAAACGGCTTTTTTCGAGGAACTCTTCCAAATAAACCATATGCATTAAATGCAGGTCTTATTGTACTGGCACTAATGTTGGTAACAGATGATGTGAAAAGATCATCCGCTCTTTTCACTGCGCTTGCAGTTGGATATTTTTGCACTACTCTGACTACTAATCGTATTGTGGATTCTCAGAGTTGTTTTAGTCTACCAGCACATGGTCGATTTTCTAGTGCTCCAAACTTTTTGTATTTGTCAATAATTTTTTTGATGGTACTATGACCTCTATCAATGATTGAAGCGATTTCGCGAAGTGATTTTCCTGCTTTATGGAATTTTATGACTAATTCCGTGTTTCAATAGAAGTTTAACTACGCATTTTAAAAAAGTGTTCTTACAACTTACTTCCTCACTATAGAATGATGCAGTAACATTTACTAACATCATAACTAACCAATTTGAGAGAGATACCGTTACATTTGTTTAAAATATTCGAAATTGCTAAGCTTTCTAAGTATGCAGGTGTACACTTTGTTTTGACGCGATAGATATAGACTTTTTTTGTTTTTATTAAATATTTTGCAGTTGTGGTAAATTATTTGCAAGATTTTGTTCTTATATTAAGAGAGATTTTAATAAGAATTTAAAACATAATAAGTTTTGGGACAAATCACAGTATGATGTGGTATAACTCGTGTACAAATAAGTGTACACTTTGTTTTGACGCTCACAGTATATGTTTTAAAAGCTTTTAATAATGATTTAACATTTGTTTGATTTCTGTTTTTTTTTTTTTTTATTTAAAAATTTTCTATTTAATAAGAAAAAATGTGATTTATTTTTCCTTATTATCGCTTCTCTCATACACTTTTTTAGCGTTAAAGCTTTTGTTTCTATTTTAATTTGGGAAAATGTTATATATAAAACAAAAACTTTTTAAGACTTTTCCAAAATTTACATTTAAGGGGTTGAAAATTGACAGAAATATTTATCTTTTGACAAAATTAAAAGCTTCTGAAAACAAAAGTTTAATTTAGGCATCAGGCTTCAGGAAGATTTGTTCCCGTTGGATATTCAATAATTTTACGATTGCTCAATAAAAAGGCAATTATTTCACTGCATTGAGCACTGCATGTTAATCTATTGAATATACGATGTAAGACATCGTATATAATAAAAAAATTATATTTTCTAAAAAAGCTTTTGAAGCTTGGTGAAAAATCTTAAACTCAAAAACAACAAAAATTATCAGCAATTTTTAATATCTTATGTTTGGCATTTATATTTTGAGGGAAATAACTGCTGCCCAACATAAAAGCTTTTGTTTTTATCAAAAAAATCTTTTGTAAGAAACTCTTGTTTTCAAATTCAAGCTAATGATGATGACAATCGTGCAATACGAGACCATATCAAAAACTTTCAATGGTTCAATGTTACATTGTCGAGCTGTCACCATTGCCAAACTACTTATTTCTTTCAACCTCAAAACAATTGCTACAAAGTTCAAGGTCCAGAGCGAAGATCATTTTGAAGATTTATTGATGTAAATTATTGCTTATATGGTTGCAGATAAGTTTAGTTACTTTACAATGTTGTTTTATTTATTTTTCAAATTCACATTCAAGAGTTAAGCCAAAATAAAACAAAAATCAATTCAAACAAAAAACAACAGCCACAATTCAAGCGGATAGAAAAATTAATACAAAATTCGTGCTTTCAAATCTTTGATCGGCGAAATTAGATGAAAACATTTAATGTGAAAAATAAATAAATTTACTTTAATCATCAACAACGGCCGCTGCCGGACACATTCAGTGGAAATAAGGCGTCAGCATATACACGGATACAACGCACACACAGCATCAGCAACAGCACCACGCAGACCGCAACTATATAGAATGGTGTTTGTGCACGTTTTACAAACATGACCGCTAACAAAAAAAACAAAAAAAAAAAAAAAAAAAATACCAAAAAAATTTGTTTACTTTGGCGAAGGTTGAATTCAAAGAAATAGTAAAAATACTAAAATCATTGCTGAGCTTGCAAAAAGAAAAAAAGGTTAATAAAAAAAAAAACAAAAAACAAAAAAAAAAAACAAAAAAAAATATTAAGAAAAAGAAAATAAAAGCAATGAAGAGTATTAAAAACTCAAAATTTCAACTAAAGCAAAACCATTAAAACTAGCCAGAGGCACAGACATTGGCTTTAAGCCACAAACACAGCAGCAACGAAGAAAAAAAAGCTCTTTTTTTAAGCCACGCTCAGCACTAAAAGCAACAGCAATGCAAATGCAGAGCTGGCAACGCTGTAAAAGCGCGCGTCCAAAGAAATTAGCTGCATGCGATTAAGCTAGTCAGTCAGTCAGTCAGTCAGTCGTTCAGTCCAGTTAGTGGTACGCTACGTCGTTTTACAGTTGCAGATAAAATCGTGCATTTTTAGTTTTTCAACATAAATATGTTTTGTTTTTTTTTGTTTTTGCCTTAGTCTTGTAGGCATTTTTTTTTCTAGTTCAATTGTGGCTGGCGGTACAAGAGCAAGAGCCAGTTAAAGTCATGTTCAGGGGGAAGTTTCAAAGCGCGTTCGCAACATTTGATGGGCAAGAGTTGATCGAGTTTTTTTTTTTTTTTTTTGTTGCTAAATGTGGAATATTAAGATTTGCAGATATAAAGCCGCATGTTGAGATAGACAAACTAGGCTGGACCAACCACAAATCATCGAGTTGACTTTCTAAGCACTGAATTCTTGGTTCATGTAAATTGTGTCCAAATTTTGAAGCTGTTTGAAAAATTACTAAATTTTGTTCAAGTTTAAAATATCAATGCAAAGCTCTTCATTAAAAGATGCAATCTTTTAAACAAAGTACATTTCTTTCTTATAATTTTTAATAAATTGAAATTTCGTTTTTTTTTTTTTTAACTAGCCCGCAGCTACTGTAATGTCTGTTTTTTTATCATTTTTTTTTACTGTCAAGTTATAAGAATTGAAAAAAAACTCTTATAAACCAATTTTAATTGATTTGTTGTGTTGTCTTCTTTATACTTTTTTCTCTCTTTTTACTTCTCACTTTGAATAAATGCAAAACAAAAAAAGTTTAAATGTTGTTCTCTGTCGTCTTCGTCGTCAATGTTATCTCAAAAAGCGAGATGAGATAGCCTTAGACAACATCAGTAAATAACAAAAGATAACAACAACTACAACTCGCAACATTTTGAGGTAACAAGAGTTTTGCAAAAATTTACAACCACAGAAGATAAAAAAATTAAAAAAAAATTTCAGCTTTCTGTTAAAAAGCCATGGAAAAAAATGAGGTCAATTTCCAGTGTTTACTTATTAAGCCGTGCAAAGTGCTTTCAACGTGAGAGACAACAAATTTCCTGAAAGAGTAGAGAAAATAAAGGGTTTATCAACAAGAGGTGTAGAGTTGTAAAGGTATATTGTTTAACAGTTGATCGTCTGGTATTTTTGAAAGATATGGTATTTCGTCCGTGGCGTAGTTGGTTAAAGTGCGTGGCTTCTATGTCAACGAACCTGGAGACCCAGGTTCGAATCCCAGCAGCGACAGAAAATTATTTGAATAAAAATAATTTTTCTGTACGGCCGCCACCTCTCTGCAGACAATGGCAAACCCCAGAGAGTAATCAAAATGCCATGTATAGCTTCTTGAGAACAAGCCGTACGGATTCGGCGTTAAACCTGTAGGTCCGGTTCTCGGTCAATTGATCATAAGAAGCTAGGTCAAAGTCCTTTCAATGGCTGAAATGACCAGTTATTTATTTTTAATTTTTTTTTATGGTATTACATACATAATCTCCAAGTGTGTTTTTTATAGTAAATTTCCAATAAATATCTAACAAAAATTTAAAAAACCTCCAATATTATAATTTTTGGTAATTGCTAGGAAAAAATATATAAATATATTTTTAAATAAAGCTTTTTTATTGAAACTAAAAAGCTAAAAAACCCAAATTAGAGAACTTTTCTTAAGTTCGAAATATTTATTAACTTAATGATGGATCGTAAGTTAAGTCTATCCTATTTTTGTTTGAATATCTCAGAAGTTTTTATCTGTTTGAATCTCATTTTTCACATGAAAGGCATAATTATTAATAAAAAATCCTATTTAAATGAGCAAAGAAACATTTTTAAATTCAACACCACCTTACTGAAAACAAACATCTTAATGCACTTCAGTAAATGAGCACGAAAATTATGCAGTTCACGCTTCAACTCATTTTGATTTTATTATATTTTTTTTTTGATTTTCAGAGATTTTTTATAATGTTAATAATGGTATAAAAGATTTTCAGCTGTTCTAAAGACTTGATATTTTCTTAGTTTGAAGTGAACTGTCCATGTACAAATTGCATTAGAAAAGCTCATAGTTAATCAGACCATAAAAACTTGCAAATAAAATCAACAATTTATTAATTAAGATATTTATAATAAACAAAAAAATAGTACAGATATACAGATATATATAAAGATACAGATACAGATACAGTTACAGATACAGATACAGATACAGATACAGATACAGATACAGATACAGATACAGATACAGATACAGATACAGATACATATACAGATACAGATACAGATACAGATACAGATACAGATACAGATACAGACACAGATACAGATACAGATACAGATACAGATACAGATACAGATATAGATACAGATACAGATACGGATACAGATACAGATACAGATACAGACACAGACACAGATACAGATCCAGATACAGATACAGATACAGATACAGATACAGATACAGATACAGATACAGATACATATACAGATACAGATACAGATACAGATACAGATACAGATACAGATACAGATACAGATACAGATACAGATACAAATACAGATACAGATACAGATACAGATACATTTACAGATACAAATACAGATACAGATACAGATACAGATACAAATACAGATACAGATACATATACAGATACAGATACAGATACAGATACAGATACAGATACAGATACAGATACAGATACAGATACAGATACAGATACAGATACAGATACAGATACAGATACAAATATTCCATGGCCAGATGGAATACCAAACAAGGCATTGAAAGCAGCTGTCAAATGCAACCCGAACATGTTCGTCGGCATACTTCAGTCCTGCTTAACTGAAGGGTTTTTCCTAGCAAATGGAAGAGACAAAAGCTGATTCTTCTGCCAAAGCCGGACAAACCACCAGGCGAACCATCATCATACCGCCCAATATGCCTGCTAGACACCATGTGAAAACTGCTGGAGCGCGCGATCAAAAAAAGACCACTTCCATTCACAGAAGGTAGTAACGGTTTGTCGGAATACCAATATGGGTTCCGCAAGGCACGCTCGACCATAGATGCCATTGACAAAGTCCATTAATCCTTGGCCAAAAAAGCCATACAAGGGAAGAAATGGAAAGGAGGCTCAAAAAAGTATTGCCTAGTTGTAACACTAGACGTGAAAAACGCCTTTAATACCGCTAACTGGAGCCATATATTCAAGAGGCTCGAAAAACTTAAAGTTCCGGGCTACCTCAGAAAGGTAATTGGGAGCTACTTTGAGCAAAGAATACTCGAGTATTGTAGTTAAGAAGGTAACAAAGAATATGCAGTAACAGCAGGTGTTCCGCAAGGCTCCGTTCTAAGACCAATACTCTGGAATATTATGTATGATGTCAGACTCAAACAAAAAATTCCTAAAGAAGCAAAGGTCATCAGCAAATCCGATGATATTGCAATTGTCGTGATCGCAAAGTTCTTGGCTGAGGTGGAAATGATAGCCAACGAAATCATAAGCTTGATTAATCGGTGAATAAAATCTGTGGGCCTTTCTTTGGCCGAGCACAAGACAGAAGCAGTCCTCATAAGCAGCCGAAAAATTAGGGAGACAGCTAAAATCAAAGTTGGTGACCATGAAATTTCATCCAAGGAAGCCATTCGATATCTTGGTGTTATGATTGACGACTGGCTAAACTTTCGGTCACACACGGAATATGCCTGCAAGAAGGCGTCAAACACATACAGTGCGCTATACAAAATGTTACCAAACATCGGAGGACCGAAGAGCAGTAAACGACTCCTTTTGGCAAAAGTAGTTAGCTCAGTATTATTATATGGCTCGCAAATATGGGCTGATGCAGTCAAAAGAAACGCCACGCGGAGGCAACTTGCAAAAATTTACCGATTGTGCGCTTTGAGAGTCATAAGCGCATACAGAACGACACCTGATGAAGCAGCGTGTGTAATTGCAGGAATGATTTCAATCGACATTTTGGCGGACGAGGCCAGATGCCTTTACGAATTGAAAAATAGAGACATAGTAGTCACTAGGATCATTAAACAAAGAGAGAGAGAGAGCGTTCCATGGTTAAGTGGCAACACCGATGGAATGCTTCACAAAAAGGAAGGTGGACGCACATGTTTATTCCAAAAATAGATTCATGGCAATCTCGTCAGCATGGAGAGGCAAACTACAACACAACACAGTATCTCACTGGACTTGGTGAATATCGTGACTACCTCTACCGCTTTGGCCACGACTATTCTCCTTACTGCCCAGAGTGCAGCGACGTTAAAGAAGATGCAAAGCACGTCTACTTTTAAACTTAGGCTGCGAACATAGTGAACGCGAGTTGCTGAGCCGAGCCGAAAAACATATTAGAGCAATAAAGTACGCAAGTCATGCATCTCTTTTACCCGAATGCGTTTTTGAGTTTCAATCGGCTCGGATCTGCAACTCGCGTCTACTATGTTCGCAGCCTTAGGGAACTCCAACCACATGATGAGCGAAGGTCGTCCATACCATTTGCCTTAAGATTTTTGGCAACTCTTTATTTTTATGCTAATGGCTCTTATCTTAACTATGTCGGCAATAATTTTTCAATCTCGATGAGCCAATCATCGGTATTGCGGTCAGTTCACCATATTTCGCAGCTTGTCGTTACACAAAGATGTATCGAATTTAATTTTCCAGTGACAATTGAGAAGCAAGTTGATATAAAAAAAAAGTGACCAATTTAAAGAGCTTTACAACATAATGTGGTGAATTTTTAAAGCTTTTTGCTTGTGGCAGTTCAACAAGAATACGAATCAATAGAGGCCGAATCAAAATGATCGCAATTTTTCAGTATCAATTGATTGTGAAGGTTAAGCCAGAATAGGGTGGTTAGTGTCTTGAATGTTTCCGAACTGGCATTATTTTTGGCGAAATTTTTATTATTTTGACAAAAAGCTTTATATGTATATTCATAATAATGTCGGAACTATTTTGAAAAAGCATTGCGTTGTTAAGTAAGAATCCACCAGAATTATAAGTAAATTAAGATTTCTTAAATTTTCAAAAATTCTCAAAAGAGCTTTTTTATCTAAGTTGGAAGGTTTTTCTTCTATACTCTTCGTACTATCAAAGCGTTTAAATCAGTGGTGCTCACTACATGGTTTCCCATAGCCCGTGGGCATCGTGTGTTGTTGAGCTTTTGCACACGAAGTATCAATCGGCTCACTATGTTTGTACACTGCACAAAAGTTTGTTTTTTCTGCTGTGCTTTAAATTTCAAGTCAGTATGCTTTGAGCGTTCATGCATTGAAGGTGTTGCTCGCTGTTTTATTTATGAATATACGTAAATATATTGCAATGTTTCAGGAAAAGCATTAGTATATTTTTGCTTGATGTTTTCTATGTTAAAATAGCAAAAAACAAACACAAAAATAAAAAAGAAATGATAATATTGAAAATCCAACACTCGACAAGAGTTCCTTGCAACAAATGTTGTGAGAGCTTTTAAAAACTTTTTGTTTCAGTGTAAAGCTGTGCACTCGGAAAGCTCTCTTTGTTGTTCTTTGAACCTTGCGTTGATCACCACTGGCTTAAATCCCTCAATTTTGCTTTTGTAAGCATTCTAATCTATGTTTTTTTGGATCAAGTGGTAAAGCTCGATCTAAAGCTTTTTTAAGCTTGTTGACATTTTTTTTTATATGCATTATTTTATCATTATTATTATTTATTAAGTATATGAAATGCCATTAAATATCGTTTTTAGCATTTTAAAGCTTTTTTAAAGTACTTAATTTCTTATTTTTTTGTATTTGTTGTCTTTAAATAGCCCAACAATTTTATTCATTTCCAAAGCTAAATAATTATTTTCAATTGACTAAAAAAAAAAAAAATAGTTCAAAATGTTTCAATAAATTAATTATCGCAGTTGTTGCTGTGTTCTTATTGTTATTTATTGTTGTAAGTTTGAGTTAATTAACGGCGCATTGTTAAAGTAAGAAAATAGCCGTTGACAATTTCTTACGCTATGTCAATCAGATATTTACGCAGTTCAAGTGCTTTTAAATTCAATGACATTTTGTTCGATTGTTGTTGATATTTTTGTGTTGCTTTTTTGTTGTTGTTGTTTCCATGTTTTTTTTTTTTTTTGTTTTTTTAATTATGCTCTAGTTCTGTCATAATAAATTCCTTCGCTTAACAGGTTTTCCCTATCGATAATGTGTTGAAAATGTTGAGCTTTAAAGCTGATATCTACACCGAGAAAAAAAATTACTGCATTTACTTTTAAATTTAATGTATTTTACCTTTTACAGCAATTTGAAAGGAATATTCTCTGCTGTAAAAGAAAACTAAAAGTAATGTTCTTTTAATTTCCTTTTTGAAGCTACAAACCGAGTTCGTTGCTTGCCGATGATATACGAATCTATGTAATAACACTCGTTGCGATAAGATTTCTCCCATTTTTTTTTTAGCTGTCAAGAGCTTAGTGTCAATTGAGATTAATTAGTCTTTGTTATTCTGTGGTGAGTGAGTGCATTAAAAGCTATATCGAAATGGATGACGAAAGCCGCTTAAAAAATCTGCTTTTGCAGTTCGGAATGCCGGGAATATTAGAAGATTTAAAAAGTAAGTGCAATAAAAAATATAAACAAAAGAAAAACATTAAGAATATTAAAAGAAGTGAAAAAGTTTAAAGTGCAAAAATTATAATAAAAAAAGTGTGTGGTTGCGTAAAAGTAGTAGTTTGTATACGTTTTTCTGTATACGTATTTCTGTATCGCGCTTTAATAAAGCTAAAGTTTTGGACGTTTATTTAATAATTAACTATTTATTTAATTCTTTTAACGGGACATTACAAAAGCAAAGCAAAATGTGAAAAACTAACATTTTAACTGTGCTTACCGTGTCTTTGTCAACCATACATTTTCTCTATAACTCATACGAACAAACTCTCCACGCATGGCAAGTCATCCCGTTAGACTGCGTAGCGCATTCTGCGTTTATATTCTGTGTTTTGTTTGCGAAACTGCTACTGCAATGGCATGATACAATTATACAGGTAGCATTGATAAGTATTGATTTTCTCAGCTACAAGGAAACTAGCATCTGTCAAAAACACTTGTTCGTGCAACAAAAGTGAAACGAATGTGAAAACAAATAAATTCTACAAAATATGTGCGTGAAATAAATTCTAATAATGAAAGTTGTTATAAAATTATCTACGATATGTGTTTTATGTGTTTTACTTTTATGAATTATTACCAATTAAGTGTTTCGACACACGTCCAATGCAAATCCACACTCTGAACAATGGTAAAACTTATGTTAGATTTAAGTGTATTTAAACAATAAATTTATCCTTATATCACAAAATAAATGGCGTTTTTATTTAAATGGAATTTTTTTATTCAAAGCATTTTCTTTCAGAAATAGGTTAAAAGACATGATTTTAAAATAAACAGTACTTACTTTTAACATAAAATTGAAAGCAATTACTTTTCATTTAAAATAATTTTCTTTCTCTGTTAAATTGAACGGCATGACATTAAAATGAACATAACTTACTTTAAAATTGGGATTTAAAGAATTTCCTTTAGATTTAAAAGAATTTTTTTTATGATGTAATTAAAATACATGTCATTAAAATAAATGTTACTTTCTGTACAAATTTGACTTAAAACATTTGTGTTTAATTGTAAAGAATTTTTCGCCGGCTGATTATTGTGCACATTTACTTTAAGTTTTTAAGTTTTTTCTTTAATATTGAAAACGAGTTATTGAGCTCTAGGCCAATCATGTTGAGAACAAGACAACATGAAGAACAAAGAAGGCGACAGCCAACAACCAACAACAACAACAACAACGGCTCTGTATAGAGCCAATCACAACAGCTTTGACTATACAGACTGTTTCATTGGTCGCTACACCAACTCATCAGTAGTCTTTTGTGTGACTTTACACTGTGATCCACTCAAGCTACTTAGGTTCTAGTTATACTGCCAATATGCCGAGAAAGTTACCCGGAATTTTATTTGGCAGAGAACGCTTGAATTTTTGTAACTGAGTTCTTATCGACATTAGAGTTTTTTCTTTAAATTTAAATGTAATTTTGCCTCAGTGTATGTAAAGAATGTAGAGTGCGAAGAAATAAAGGAATTTGTTAAATCAATTACAAGTGAGCATGAAAATAATGACATAATAAATAAAAAAAAAAAAAAAAAATAAAATTAAATTTGGAAAAAGAACATTTCAAACGCAAACGGTTATCAAAACTTGAGCTTGAGTTGATTATGAGAAGCTTAATCACAATAAAAAATATATCAAAACTCTATAAAAATGCGCATAAATTGCGGAGGAGAAACAGTTATTTGCGAAAAAGTAAGCTTTTTCAAATATTTTCTATGTTGTTTCTCAGAAAAAGCTATATTTGTGAGAAACAAACCCTTTTTGGTATCCCTTCCCAAAATATTTTCAGTCCTGATAAAAAGCTTTTCAAAAGATTTATTTATTATGAATATGTGATGGGGGTTTTTGCTCTGAATTCAAATCTTTTTCAAATTATCATAGTTTTCTAAAAGCATTTTTACAATAATTTTAAAATATTGTTAAAATCATCAATCAAGCAAGGATACAAGCTTTAACAGCCCTATTCTGGCATAATCGTCACAATCAATTGATACTGAAAAATTGCGATAATTTTGATTCGGTCTCTATTGATTCGTATTCAGGTTGAACTGTCACAAGCAAAAAGCTTCAAAAATTCACCACATCATGTTGTAAAGCTTTTTGAATTGGTCACCTTCTTTTTATATCAACTTGCTCATCAGTTGTCACTGGAAAATAAATGTCGATACATTTTTGTGTAACAATGAGCTGTGAGATATGCTGAATTGACCGCGATACCGATGATCGGCTCAAGGAAGTCGAAAAATGATTGCCGACATAGTTATGATAAGAGCCATTAGCATAAAAATAAATAGTTTCCAAAAACCTCAAGGCAAATGGTATGGACAACCTTCGCTCATCATATGGTTTGAGTTCCTCAATTAAATTCCAAACACACTGTATTCGGCAGTCGAAATGAATTTACAAAAACGATTTCGGTGTCTTTGAAGCTGTCTTCTTAAGATATTCCCTTCTTTTTGTTATTATTGTTTTTTATAAAATTTTATTTGTATGAATTTTTCGCTTGTGACCTTCTTAGCTGCTTGTCAATAATTTGATCACTATTGATACAAAAAGAGCTTTTTAAAAGTGCTCAGAATAGGAATTTGTATCAATTGTGACTTCTGTATCAATTGATACTGATGTGGCTTTTGTGACTTTGTTAGAATAGAGCTGTAAAAGTCATGTTTTGGGTTAAAAAGTTGTTTAAGTACTTAACGTTAAGAAGCTTTATGAAAGCATTTTATGAATTTATCTATATCAGCGGTCGGCATTCTTACACAACCACATTCTTGGCATTTATGTGTATTTATACATTCAAAAGCTTTGCAATGTTAAAATAGTGTGTAAAAAGCTCTAGCAGCGTACGTGTGGCCACGCGTGTGGTGGTAGAGAAATCTTTTTACCCTTGCTGCCGCGAGATGCCGAGCACTGATCTATATCAAAATGTGATAGCGCTTGTTTTGCGCAAGACAAAAGCTTTCATATCTTCTAGAGCTTCTGGTCTTCAAGCTTGTAAATTAATTTAAATTGAATTTGTTAACTAACTAAAATTAATCAAATAAAGAAAGCCCAGTTATCTCAATCAAATATATATGAATATACCCAGCAAACATTACGACTCTTAAAAGAATCACATAAAGAAGTTTTTCTTGTCATAATGCGCTCAAAAAAGACTCTTTTATGAGTACATTTTCGTAGGTTGTGGGCTTCAAATATGATTCATAATAATGACTGCTTTATGTCTCATTTTGGACTCAAAATTAAGACTCTTTTAACACTCATAATAAAGACTCTCAAAAGACTTACAATAAAGACTCTTTTAGAACTCATATAAATTAGTCTTTCGGACTCAAAATTTAGAATCTTTTCAGACTCATAGTTAATACTCCTTTAAGACTTATAATAAAGACTCTTTAAATACTCGAAATAAATACTCTTTTAGAACTCATATAAATAAGTATTTTTGGGCTCAAAATGAAGACTCTTTTAAAAGTCATATTTAATACTCTTTTCAAGAATCTAATGGAATCTTTAAAGACTCATATGAAGACTCTTTCAGAACTCATAGAAGTTTTAAGAGTCAAAAGTCTCATGTTAAAGGCACTTTAATGTTTTAAAACTCTTTATAAACACTAATTTCTGACATTGATATGGTGTTAACAAAACCTCAGACACTACTTTTCGCCAGTCTGGTGTACTATAAAAGACTTCGTCTTCTTGTACAACATTATCTGTGCTATTTTTTCCATTTATTTAATAATACTAATAATAAAAATAAAAATATTTCCATATTTTGCCATTCATCATACTCATAAAACACGTATAAAAATACTCTTTTAAGAGTCTTATTTCTGAGCAATCATTTTAAAATCATATCAAATACTACTTTAGGATTATTTTTAATATGTTTTCTTAAAACATGCATAAAAAATACACTTTTAAGAGTCTTATTTCTGAGCAATCATTTTACAATCATATCAAAGACTCCTCTAGGAGTCTTTTTATTGCGTACTCATAAAACGCACACAAAAAATACTCTTTTTAGAGACTGATTTTTGAGCAACCATTTTACAATCATATCAAAGACTCCTTTATGAATCTTTTTATTACGTACTCATAAAACACGCATAAGAAATACTCTTTTTAGAGTAATTTTTTTTTTAATGCACTCAGAAAATGTTTGCAGGGTATTAGTTAGTTTCCATATTTGTTTACTTAATTTTTTTCTAGTAAGCTTTGTTCTTTTTTTATCTATAAGAAAGCTTTTTGAAAGCTCATATATATAAAAGCATTATTTTTGCTCGATATGAAAGTTTTGTGTTTAATTTTTATTAAAGAAATTTTTAAGAAAGTAGCTTTTTAACAAATGTTAATGAAGCTCTCTGAAAACTTTCTATGCAAAATTTCGAAAAAGCTTATTTTATTAGGCATAAGAGCTATTTTCATAAGCATAAAAGCTTTTCAAAAGCATTTCTATTGTTTTCCGTTATGCAAAAAATAATTTTATTTAAAATCCTTGAATCCAAAAGCTCATTTTAAAAGCTTCGATCCTTAGAGTCTTTTGATGTACTTTATAAAGCAAAATGCGTAGTTATTTTATTAAACTTTTTAAAGAAGTGTAAATTAATTTTGCATTTTTTTCAATGCAACGACATGTTTTGAAAAGCTTTTTGTGTAAAATTATGATAGAGATATTTTTATAAGCTTTTTTAAGCATTTCTATTGATCTAGGCAAGGGCGTTCACAGGGGAAGCAAGGGGAACTTGCCCCCCCCTCCCCCTCGACTTTAAAAATTTTATATATTTTTATTTCCTACGTAAATATGTCAGATTTTTTTTATAATAATTGTCATATACGTGCACAACAATGTATACCTTTGCCCTCCCCCTTTCCCTTGAAAAATTCCTGCGGATTTTATTCAACATGCTCAAATTTAAAAGCTTTAAGCCTTTCAAAACACTTAATTGTTTCATAAAGCAAACTTCATTCTTGAATTTAAAAGCCTTAAAGCTTTAACATTACATATCACTCAATTATCAAATTAAGCAAAATTCCGTCAAATAATTTCATGCAGAACTCAAATTGAAGGCTTTGAAAGCTTTTCTCAGGTAATGGAAATGTTTGTCTAAAAGCTTTTACTTTTTTTGTTGTCATTTAGCGCAGTATTTAAACACCAATGTATACCACCTTTGCCCACCCCCCTCCCCCCTTGAAAAATTCCTGTGGACGACTATGGATCTTGAAGTTCTCTAAAAAATTATTCTATTCAACATGCTCGAACTTAAAAGCTTTAAGTCTTACAGATCACTTATTTGTTACACAAAGTAAAGTTCATTCCAGAACTTAAAAGCTTTAAGTCTTACATATCACTTAATTGTTGAATTAACCAAAATTCTGTTAAACAATTTCATTCAGAACTCAATTTGAAGGCCTTGACAGCTTTTATCAGGTAACTGAAATGTTTGTCTTAAAGCTTTTACCATTTTTTGTTTTTTTGTCATTCAGCGCTGTATTTAAAGTTTTTTAACCATTTTATTTTACACACAAGCAACCCTATGTTTTAGCTTGATTTTCATTCTTTTTTTTTTATTAAATCTATTTAGATAACCATGGCAACTCTGGATAAGGTAACGTTTCAATAGATAAGCAAACGTTGCAGAAAAATCTTATTTGAGTTTTCCCAGTGTTTTTGTGTTTTTTGTTTTACTTTTGTTATGATTAGATATTTCGTTTTCCAACTGCGCTTTTCTTGTCTGATTTGTCTTCTGCTGTTAAAAGTATTTCATTTATTCTCTTATTTCTTTTGTTTATTCAAGAAGTTTTATCAGTTTTATCAGGCTGTGCTGCCACCGTGCAACGACGTGCTGCGTCAATTTTTCATGCTTATCTCGATAGTTTTATGAGTGGTCTTTGACGTCGACTTCGACGACGTCGCCGCTGTTTTGTGCGTTTATCTTGTCGCTGTGCGTTTACCTTGCGGTATGAATGAAACCCATAAGAATGTTATGCTTTGTGCGTTACAACAAAAAAAAACGACAGCTAAAACAACCACAAGCTGAACGTTATGAGAAAAGCTATAAAAAAATTATGATGAATTATGATGGCAAAATATAAAAAAAAAACAAAAAAAAAAAAACAAAAAAAAAACATTAATAAAAATATATGCAAAATAGAATTGAAAATATTACTATGTTGTTGCCAAGCCGAGCATTCGGAAAAAAAATAAAAAAAAATTTTAAAATAAGAAAAAAAAATAAAAAGAAATAGTGAAGCATTTTAATTTATTTACATATAAATTTTAAAGTGCAAACAAAAATATATTCAACACCCAGATATATTGAATATTGAGAATTGATGACCTTTCTTATGTCCATTCTCGAAACGGGAGAGCTTTTTTCAAGCATATTTACTTTTTGAGTAACAGATGTAAGTAACACTTATAAGTAATATATAGACAGTTTGTAAATTACCAAATTTTTTTTGCTCGCCTTAACAGCTTTTTAAACACACTCATTTTCAATATAAAATACAACAAAATCCATATGAGTCATAAAATCAAATAAAAATATCATAAAAAGTATTCAAATTTTGTTCATATATAGGTGAAAAGCCATTTGGGAGGCCTTGAAAAGCTTTTTATATTTATATATATCCAGTTGTGCTTTAATTGCACTCACTCCAGATGCATTCTCTCTACTGACGCACACATCTGGCAAAGTGGCAGTTACTTCAATTTGCGCAAAAATATTGCATATATTTCCATTATAACATGTGCCTTTATAAATATTAATTTTTGCACAAAATCGTGTTGTTTGTATGGAACAATCTACAGCACTTTACGAAATATATATTTCTAAATGCACTGCTTGTGATCATTTCTGTTCAGCTCTGCCAAAAAACAAAAAAAAAAAAAACACATAAAAATTTTTCTCAATATTCCAAACCAAAAACACGAAAAGCTTTTAAAAATATTTTGCTGCTATAAAGAGCCTGAATTCCAAAATTCTGCCAATTTTTTTAAAATTCGATTTTGTGCAGTTCAAAACCTTTTAAAGATGTAGTTTGTTTAAAGCTTTTTGGGCTAAATTAGTGCCATTCAAAATTAAATATTTTATCAAATTTTTTTCTTTTAATGCAGTATACATATGTAAGTAATGCATATGTAATACATTTTCAATCCAGAATAAATAATTTTATAAAATGCATTTTTCTTTTAATGCATACATATGTACAGGCTGTTAAGTAAGCGCGTGTAAGGCATTATTCGCAGTCGGTAAAGAGTGCAACCCTTAAATTTTGTCAACAAGTAACCTCTGCCCTTAACGTTACTAGTGCGTTCAATTGGTGGACGAAACTTTGTCAGAAATGTGTGTTAGGCATAATGAGTGCTGCATACGTAGAACTCTTCGAGGCAGTTTTCCTCTGCAAACATCCAAAAGGCCCAAAAATGTCCCATGCAGCCACGGCAAAGTATTTGAAAAAGTCAAAGACTTTTGTCCAAAAGTGGTTGCAACGCTTTAAAAGAATCTAAAAACGTCGATGACCTTCCCGATCATGGCTCAACAGGGAACATGACCAAGAAATATGAAAAAATTATATTGAATTTGTTTTCGCGGAATCCTGACTTAAGCTTGCGTCAAGGGAAAGCGAAATTGAGGCAAAAAGGTCTTAATATATCGCATGTTACTATTCGTAACCATTTGCGTGCAAAAATTTGAAATGGCGAAGTACAATGAAGAAACCACTGCTGTCCGAAAAACGCGTTACTAAAGGAATGGCTTAGGTAACAGAACACATTGATCGCGATTGGAGTAACGTACACTTCTCCGACGAATCTTCTGTTTGGGGTTATTCGATCGTACCGCGGGCTTGGTCTTCGTCGTCAAGTAATTTTGTCCAGCACACCGTTAAACACCCCATTAAAATTCATCTTTGGGGATGGTTCTCAAAAAAGGGTTTTGGCACTTGTACCACTTTACCGAGAACCTTAATGTTGCCAGAATGGTCAAAATTTATGAAAATGCTTTATTTCCGACTGCCAAATGCCAATTAATAATCAAAAACGAAGACTGCATTCTGCAGGAGGACAATGATCCCAAACACCGAAGCCGCCTCTGCACCGACTGCAAACGCGAAAAAGGCATCGTCACATTAGATCAGTGGTGCTCACTACATGGTTTCCCATAGCCCGCGGGCATCGTGTGTTTTTTTGCTTTTGCACACGAAGTAGCAACCGGCTCGCTGTGTTTTTACACAGCGTAATAGTTTGTTCGTCTTAATTTTAAGTCAGTGTGCTTTCATCGTTCATGCGGTAGGGGTGTAGCTCGATGTTTTTTTATTTATGAATGTACGTAAATATTTTGCAATATAGTAAACATTCTATTCATCACTTTACCCTTTTTAGATTTTTTCTATGTTATAATAGGAAAAACAAAAACAAAACCATTAATTGAAAATCCAACACTCGATAAGATTTTCTTGCACCAAATGTTGTGAGAGCTTTGAGTAACTTCTTGTTTCAGTGTTAAGCTGTGCACTCGGAAAGCTCTCTTTGTTGCTGTTTGAACCGTGCGATGATCACTACTGCTTTAGATTGACCTGCACAATCGCCTGATGCTAATTCCATCGAAAACGTCTAGGGCTACATCAAGCCATAGCTTCGAGGGACACTCACCTATACTTTAAAACAGCTTTCCCGAGAAATTCGACGCATTTTCGATCCTGAGAAGATGTCGAAAATTTAGTGGAAAGTATGCCGCGGAGATGTCAAGCGATTATTAACGCTGGTGGTGATTGGACATCTTATCAATATGATTGCGTCGTGCTTCGGAACATGTATAATGAATGTATGTAAAGAAAAATTTTCTTAAATAAATTTTTAGATAAATTATGTCGTACACGCTCTAACTTAACAGCTTGTATTTTATTTGATAGATATTTAGCCCCATACAGTTGCTACTTATATTTCGGGAATATATATAGAGACAGAATTTTTTTCCATAATGTTTTTCGAAATATTCTCCCTTATGATTTACATTTTTGCATGCGTTATAACCATTTGTCATAACACTTATCCCATTCCGCTTGAGACAAAATCCTGCTCGGTGTGGAGTTGCATTCTCAACTCGGGTGCTGTACCCCTTAGTACGGAAGAGGTGTTAGATAGGCCTCCACCCAAACCAAGGGTTACGAAATGTCATCACAACATGGAGCTAAATTGGTACCTTTGAACCCTCAAAGGGGCGTTGGCCGACGCAATGATTCGGTCCCATGCTATGGAGCAACGTGGAATTAAGCCTATACGGCAGGTGTCCACGTAAAACACAATAGGAATTTCTGTCTTGAAGAATAATTCTTTGGTGCTTGTTTGTTTTCAAGGAACACTCCTGGCAAACAAATAGTGGTGTATCATTCAAAAATGACGGTTCTACGTGTCTTAAGTTGTACCGGGCCATATCGACAGTTTTAGGGGAGACACAGGCCACCATTTGCTTCGCAGTGCATCGAACTTGAACAACTTTTGTTTTGAGCGCTTCTTTTCACCAATCGACCAGAGCCTTTTTTTTGAGCGCTTGTCAAATTATGTGAAAACCAACGTGAACAAATCTTTTTCACACTTATGTGTCCATGTAAAATAGTACGTTAATAGTACTTCACGAAATTTTTCAGTGAGCGAAGTACGGCCTCGCTTGAATTCGGTGTACCACCGATAAAGAGAGGTTTTTGATGGTGTTTTATTGTAAAAATTCGAATTGAGTTCATCAATGCACTTTTTCTTCTTAAGATAATTTACTTCGAAAGTTATGAAAAATAGTCGCACAAAAATGTTCATGTATTAAATCCACTTTTTTGCTGTAATACAATTATAAAATTTCTGTAAACAATTCAATAAGCGCACCTACGCCAAAGCGAAGAGAGTATATATAAGTTGGAACTTTTCAATGAAAACGACAGTTTGACTGGAATGCCATATACCCAGAATAGCCAGATCCCGAAATATAAGTAGCGGCCTTTTTTAGCGAAAGTTTTTGGATATTTCTTATCTTTATTTTTTATGTCAGTCAATATTCTTTAAATTCAATCATATTAAGTTAGGAGCAAAGTAAGATATGGAAAATGAGGAAACGTGTGAAGCATTAAAAAAAGGAGATACTTTACAATAAATTTTTTTAATCAGCAATTTATCAATATTGTACATGTTATCAGTTCTCCGATAACGCTATCTTGAGACGAGACTTTAACCTTTTTTGACGCTTGATAGAAAATGTTCTTTATATTCAATTAAATTTTTTAATGTTAATGTCAAAAAAAAAATAGAAATAAATAACTAATAATAAAAAAAATACTAAAAAAAAAAGAAATTAATAAAAGCCATTTAGGAGAGGTTTTAGCTTTTAATATCGAATTCAAGCTCTTTATAACGCATTCAAGCTCTTTATATCGCGTTCAAGCTCTTTATATCATAAAAACGGAGAGTCGTCCTTAAATTACTTAAGCGATTTTCAATTTTTTTACCCTCCTCCCCCTCCGTTACTCATCGTAGTGCTTTTCAAAACCCCTCCCCTCCCCCCATAAAGAAACGTAGTGTATGAAATAAAAAAATTATTTCATTAAAAAATATTTGAAAATATTTCTTAAAAATATTATTATCTTCTTCTAGGACCAATTATATTATGGTTGTTATTAAATTTTTACACGATTAATCTATAACTAAGTATACCCACAAGTTATATATCCGTGCCCTAAGCTTTAAAAGACATAATTACTCTCTGAATTTTTATTTTGCCTACAGAGAGTCAATCCTCTAAAGAATATTTACTAAGTCAGCTGGAGTCGAACTCAACTACAGCGTTTCTATACTAACAACAATTGTCAGAAAATAAAAATAAACTATGATAAAGAAAAGAGTACAAATAAAAAATTGTTATAAAAATATTTCTCACTACGCCAAATAAGATTTATTGCCACCTTACTAACCCAATTTCTATAAGGTTAAAAAATTTGCAGATTCGGTAGTTGAAGTTTCGATTTGGCTTCTATAGAGCTTCTATGATCGCAAGCAAAATCTCTAGCGAAGCTATAATTGATATAAAAGCTGTGTAACATCTTCTCTCAGGAGCTTAACCGATAAGGTTTCGAAACTCTTTTAATAATTTCTTAGGAAACCATTAAATCCATAGAGCTTCGAAAAAACTAGAAACTAAGCAAAGGCTGGCACTTGGATCGGGTCCCAATTCATCATATGCAGAATCCGGTAACTCATAAAAGGACTATATGAAAATTTGAAATGACTTGTAACCCACATTTTTAATTTTTTTTTTGTTATTATGGGTATATTTTACATTTTGTAATGAGGACCCAAGAAAATCTCCACGGCACAGGTAACATCAATTCTCTGATAGGCTCTACAAATAACAAGTGACGTGTTTTAAGGTTATGACACCCCGGTTGGCCAATTTTTTTGGCAACCATGTCAATCGTGCATGCTCAGAATATCTTCTAGTGCATGAAGAACAATGCGAAAAAAACATTTTAATACATTTTTATCTTCTATCACGAATCTACGTCAGGGATTCAACCCCTAATATACTCCAAAAAATATAAGATCAACTGATAGACAAGATACAGTTTTGATATTTGCATTTTTGTTGAGTTTAGTTTTGAACTTTTGTTCAACGGGGTTCTTTGGTATGAGTTGATCAAGTGTCAAAGGGAGGTTTAAAAGAGCTTCTGACGCAATTTTTGGAAAATATTAAAGGTACATATATTTCGGGAATATATATAAGGGTTGAATTTTTTCTATAAAATAAAGAAATTTCTTCAATTTCTATTAATATAAAGGCTAAAGACAAACATTTTTTTTATCTTTTCTATCTATGTAATTCATGTTTTTACATGTTTTCATTTTATTTTTTATTTTCACCGTTTTTATTGTTTGTGTCTGGTTTTGTTTTTATTTTTGATTTTGATTTGGATTTTGGTTTTGATTTTGATTTTGATTTTGATTTTGATTTTAATTTTGAGTTTGAGTTTGAGTTTGAGTTTGAGTTTGAATTTAATTTTGATTTCGATTCTGATTTTATTTTATTTTATTTGATTTTGATTTTAATTTTGATTTTGATGTTGATTTTGATTTTGATTTTGAGTTTGATTTTGATTTTGATTTTGATTTTGATTTTGATTTTGATTTGGATTTTGATTTTGATTTTGATTTTGATTTTGATTTGGATTTTGGTTTTGATTTTGATTTTGATATTAATTTTGATTTTGATTTTGATTTTGATTTTGAATTTGATTTTGATTTTGATTTAAATTTGAGTTTGATTTTGATTTTGATTTTGATTTTGATTTTAATTGTGAATTTGATTTTGATTTTGATTTTGATATAAATTTGAGTTTGAGTTTGAATTTGAGTTTGATTGTGATTTTGATTTTGATTTTGATTTTGATTTTGATTTTAATTTTGATTTTGATTTTGATTTAAATTTGATTTTGATTTTGATTTGGATTTTGGTTTTGATTTTGATATTAATTTTGATTTTGATTTTGATTTTGATTTTGATTTTGAATTTGATTTTGATTTTGATTTTGATTTTGATTTAAATTTGAGTTTGATTTTGATTTTGATTTTGATTTTGATTTTAATTGTGAATTTGATTTTGATTTTGATTTTGATATAAATTTGAGTTTGAGTTTGAATTTGAGTTTGATTGTGATTTTGATTTTGATTTTGATTTTGATTTTAATTTTGATTTTGATTTTGATTTAAATTTGATTTTGAGTTTGAGTTTGAGTTTGAGTTTGATTTTGATTTTTAATTTTGATTTTGATTTCGTTTTTGATTTTGATTTTGATTTTGATTTTGATTTTGATTTTGATTTTGATTTTGATTTTGATTTTGATTTTGATTTTGATTTTGATTTTTATTTTAATTTTGAGTTTGAGTTTGAGTTTGAGTTTGAGTGTGAGTTTAATTTTGATTTTGATTTCGATTCTGATTTTATTTTATTTTATTTGATTTTGATTTTGATTTTGATTTTGAGTTTGATTTTGATTTTGATTTTGATTTAGATTTTGGTTTTGATTTTGATTTTGATTTTAATTTTAATTTTAATTTTGATTTTGATATTGATTCTGATGTTGAAGTTGATTTTGATTTTGATTTTGATTTCGATTTTGATTTAGATTTTGATTTCGATTTTGATTTTGATTTTGATTTTGATTTTGATTTTGATTTTGATTTTGATTTTGATTTTGATTTTGAGTTTGAGTTTGAGTTTGAGTTTGAGTTTGAGCTTGAGTTTGAGTTTAATTTTGATTTTGATTTCGATTCTGATTTTATTTTATTTTATTTGATTTTGATTTTGATTTTGATTTTGATGTTGATTTTGGTTTTGGTTTGATTTTGATTTTGATTTTGATTTTGAGTTTGAGTTTGATTTTGATTTTGATTTTGATTTTGATTTTGATTTTGATTTTGATTTAGATTTTGATTTTGATTTTGATTTTAATTTTAATTTTAATTTTAATTTGAATTTTGATTTTGATTTTGATTTTGATTTTGATTTTGATTTTGATTTTGATGTTGATTTTGATTTTGATTTTGATTTTGATTTTGATTTTGATTTTGATTTTGATTTTGATTTTGATTTTGATCTTGATCTTGATTTTGATTTTGATTTTGATTTTGGTTTTTATTTTGATTCTGATTTTATTTGATGTTGATATTGATCTTGATTTTAAGTTTGAGTTTGAGTTTGATTTTGATTTTTTGTTATTTTATGTCTTATTAACTTGGAGAAAATTTCTTAATTATTTTTTTACTCTAATACATTTTCCCTTCTGCTGCTCTTTACTTTGAACTAGAAATTAAGCTGCCCAAAAAGAAACCCGAAATCACGATTTCATCATGATCGACTTAAGCTAATCAATCTAGGAGGTACAATCAAGATTTTGAATAGAAAAAACAAAAAACATTTTCTACTTACAGTTAGACATAAAGCTTTAGCTGTACTTCCGGCAACGTTGAGGTTACAATCTAACAGCAGCAATTAGTATTTAGATACTTGATTTTTTGTTGCAGATACTTTTTAGCACTTGTTTATTTCTGTATTTTTTTTTTATTTCAAAGATAAATTTGTTCTTAAAGGAATTCTCGATTGATTTTTAGCCACAACACACACTTGTTTGCTAATTTTTTTTTATGCGTTTTAGCGCGATTTTTTTCTACTCTGACTAAGTTTTATTCAACGGATGTGAGCCAGATACTGCAGGAATTTCTCTCGGTTGTAGCTGTTTTTCTTTTTTAATTTTCTTGTTGTTTTATTTTTTCAAAAATTCGCATGCACACCTGCTAGCTTAATTTATGTAGATGTCGCTGCGTGTTGTAGTTTTATTAGCTGTTGTTTTTGTTGTTGTTTTCGTTGATGCTGCGGCGGCATTCGACTAATTCGCATGAATATATTTTGTATCGCAAAGATACTCACACGAACGCGTTTTGTTTTTTTTTTTTTTGTAAGTTGTGGCTTTTGTTTTTTTGCAGCGTTCTTTTTACTGTTGTGACTTAGAGTAAAATTTAACCTTATTTTGAAGTCACTAGAATTATTTATGCAAATAAAAAATTAATTAAAATAGTAACTTTAACTCGTTAACCGCATTTAACACTATTATTTTTTTTTTATTTTATATTAAACCTTCGTTCCGATCTTATCACCACTCACCGCTGTTAGCACGTTGAAAGCTCTGCTACTACTGAACAAACTGCGACTGAAGCAAAGACTTGAAAGTTCATTTAGTTCGTATCGTGTGCGAAACCGAAACGAAGAAGACAGCGACATTGACGAAGATCGCGCGATCGTGGAAGCTCCACAACCGGCAAAACATACCTATTTATATACTAAACATAGGTGATGAACAGCCAGCTTCTCTGCTGAGCAATGCTCCAAAACACGTCGGGCCACTGTACATAATTTTTGTTTTTTCTGTTTTTGATCGTAGACGATCTTTTGGTATGCTTTTTATTTGCCGGTAAAAACAAAGCTTTCTGGGAGCTTTTTCCCCCAATGCTTTGAGTGACTTTGTAAAGAAAAGTGAGAGCGAAAGCTGTCTGACACCTGTAAAGCTTATTGGAGTCGTAAATATTGTTGAAGAGTTAAATGCAGAAAGAGTGAGATTAAAGCGAAAGAGAGAGAGATGGAGAGAGAAAGAGAAAAGGAGAGAGCGAGATTCATATACAAATCTTATTAGTTCTATGATAATCACAGTGATATACTCTTAGAAACAAGCGATAACGCAACTTGCTGGGAATAAAAGTAAACAAATTTGTTTTTATGTGCTTAAGAGGTTGCTTTTGTTTGTCACTCAAACAGAGATGTCAACTCAGCAATTTTCAGTCATATCAAGAGGTTTTCAAACTCTGTCTAGACGGTGAAATTTTATGTTTATAAAACGATTTATAACGACAATCGTTTTTAGGTTGACTAATAATTGTTATTTTTTGAATTTCTTTTCTTTGGTTACCTGGATATTTATCTACAAAATCAAATGCGTTAATATTGTTTTTGTAATTATTTTCTGACTTTAGCAAACTAAGGATGCCTCATATGGTCAACGCTTCAAGATTAAAGAAAGGGAGCTGCACTTATTAAATACATATGTACAGCAGTGCGCAACAAAATTATAATGTGTTCGACTTTATGTTTCAAATATCGATAAAAAATTTAAATATATTATATTTTTTTTTTAATTCACAGAATGCATTCGGGAATTATCAGTGTTTTCAAACATAAAAATTTTTTATAAAAAAATATTTTAGGAACTACATTAAATTAAAAAATTTCAGCATTCCCAAAAGTTTGCGGTGCAAAAAAATAGTAGCCCATCAAAATACCATCCTGCAATTGGACAGCAAGACGATTATCATAAAAAACGAGTTGGTTGTATCGAGGACAATGTTTATGTTAATGTTAATGTTAATGTTAATGTTAATGGTAATGTTAGTGTTAATGTTAATGTTAGTGTTAATATTAATGTTAATGTTAATGTTAATGTTGATGTTAATGTTAATGTTAATGTTGATGTTAATGTTAATGTTAATGTTAATGTTAATGTTAATGTAAATGTTAATGTTAAAGTTAATGTTAATGTTAATGTTAATGTTAATGTTAATGTTAATGTTAATGTTAATGTTAATGTTAATGTTAATGTTAATGTTAATGTTAATGTTAATGTTAATGTTAATGTTAATGTTAATGTTAATGTTAATGTTAATGTTAATGTTAATGTTAATGTTAATGTTAATGTTAATGTTAATGTTAATGTTAATGTTAATGTTAATGTTAATGTTAATGTTAATGTTAATGTTAATGTTAATGTTAATGTTAATGTTAATGTTAATGTTAATGTTAATGTTAATGTTAATGTTAATGTTAATGTTAATGTTAATGTTAATGTTAATGTTAATGTTAATGTTAATGTTAATGTTAATGTTAATGTTGATGTTAATGTTAATGTTAATGTTAATGTTGATGTTAATGTTAATGTTAATGTTAATGTTAATGTTAATGTTAATGTTAATGTTAATGTTAATGTTAATGTTAATGTTAATGTTAATTTTAATGTTAATGTTAATGTTAATGTGGATGTTAATGTTAATGTTAATGTTGATGTTAATGTTAATGTTAATGTTAATGTTAATGTTAATGTTAATGTTAATGTTAATGTTAATGTTAATGTTAATGTTAATGTTAATGTTAATGTTAATGTTAATGTTAATGTTAATGTTAATGTTAATGTTAATGTTAATGTTAATGTTAATGTTAATGTTTATGTTAAAGATAATGTTAATGTTAATGTTAATGTTAATGTTAATGTTAATGTTAATGTTAATGTTAATGTTAATGTTGATGTTAATGTTAATGTTGATGTTAATGTTAATGTTAATGTTAATGTTAATGTTAATGTTAATGTTAATGTTAATGTTAATGTTAATGTTAATGTTAATGTTAATGTTAATGTTAATGTTAATGTTAATGTTAATGTTAATGTTAATGTTTATTTTAATGTTAATGTTAATGTTAATGTTAATGTTAATGTTAATGTTAATGTTAATGTTAATGTTAATGTTAATGCTAATGTTAATGTTAATGTTAATGTTAATGTTAATGTTAATGTTAATGTTAATGTTAATGTTAATGTTAATGTTAATGTTAATGTTAATGTTAATGTTAATGTTAATGTTAATGTTAATGTTAATGTTAATGTTAATGTTAATGTTAATGTTAATGACTTAATATATGAATACGGCCTTTCATTATTTATATTGAAAACGAATTTGAGCTTTAGGCCAAGTGTGCTAAACAACAAGACAACATGAAGACAAAGAAAGCAACCACCAACAACAACAACAACGGCTCTTGTATAGAGCAAATCACACAGCTTGACTATACAAACTGTTTCGTTGGCCGCTATACCAACTCATCAGTAGTCTTTGCATGACTTTACACTGTGATCCACTCTGCCAATATGCCGAGAAAGTAACCCGGAATTTATTTTTGGCAGAGAACGCTTGAATTTTGTAACTGAGTTCTTACCTATTTTGATGCACCCTGTATCAAGGTTAACCTAGATCGTATTATACTTTTAGGCATAGCCTTAATTCATATGCATCTTCGAAATTCGATCACAGCGATTTACTGCTATCAGAGCATATTGAAGTTGCCTTATTTTGTTGTTAGCTCCTCCCCTTTTCCACACTTTCATTTTTAGGGTTCAGTAAGTTTAACTGATGGTACACCTAAGATGGTGTGGAGACCATTTTGTTATGAAAGATTCTTGTTTTTATGTGATAGATACCCAACTATTTGAATTTTTCTGAACATTTTTATGGGCGTGCTCTTGTAGAAATTTTAAATCGAAATGAAAATTTTTTTAATAATTTTCGTTTTTTTTCTGCATTTTAAAAAAGTTGTAAACACTTCGTCAACCCATTGAATGCATTAAATCTGAGTGCAGGCAAAGTTCCTTATACTTTGAACAACGTTGAAGGTTGCATAGCAGATAAAAATGTAAATATTTTTAATCTGATAACAATACGAACAGTGAAAAGTTAAGCCAGATAAATATGCGGAAAACGCATCTTTCAATGTGTGTATTTTTAGAGTTGGCGCAATCTTTGAGTAGCAATTCTTAAGATATTTTGCAGAAAATTGTGAAATTATTGAAAAAAAAAAAAAAATAGCAAAGAAAGAAACAATGATTTATGTAACAAGAGATCTTTAAGTAGCTAGAACAAGAATTTAAAGTAGAACAATGGAAAATTTTTTCGTATTCTCAAGTGATGACGGAGACAATGACGCATGTCTGTGCTCATAAGAAAGAAATTTTGATATGAGACACACTAAATAATGATTGAAATAAAATAAAAAAAAAAAAAAAAATATATATATAAATAACAATATTACAAAAATATAAAATTTATATATATTCAAATATAAACATTTTACAATTTTATAAAAGTAATTCTAAAAAAAAACCGGTTAAGCAAGAAACGCTTGACCTCAACAGGAACAAATTGAATTTTTGAAAAGCTCCTATTTGCGTTAAGAAGTGTGCTTCAGTGAGTATGTGTATGTGTATGTGTGTGTGTGTCTGCGTGAGTGATTTTGCAATTGGTTTATAGCAAACACTTTGGAGAAAGTATTTATTTTCATAGCATTGGAAGCGCAGTGCTTCTCCACACATTGAACCAGCTTGTATGTTGCCCTTGGCAGTTCAACCCAGGCAGTTAACAAAGTGAAATTTCACAAGAAAAGCTGTCGAAACCTTTTAAAAGCTTGATGAAAATTTCAAAGTAATTTGCAAACGCTCGCATCATAATGTACACGCATACAAACAAACCAACACAAACATATGTACATGTATCTACTCTACCTAGGTGCTACTAAGCGCTACAAAGCTTATTAATAGCAAGTAAAGCAAACCGTGCTTAAAGAGGAAAGCTTTTTAAACAACGCTTAATTGCATTTTAATACGTTATACAAGTGTGCGTGTGTGTGCGTGCGACTGAGTGTTTATTTGAGTAGACTTGAGTAGTGGTGGTATTTGACCCTTTTTCGAGAGCTTCATTGAAGTTGGGCTTAAGTGAATTTAAGCTTCTTGAATATTGACTTAATTGAGTGCATAGTTTTAGGCGTTGATGTCAATAAAGGGTTCATGTGTGTTTTAAAATTTAATTAAGAATATTGTCAATGACTATTTTGAAGTTGAATGAATTTAATTGGAATTAAAATCTATTTCAGAGCTTTTAAAGGTTTTTCTTTCAGAACGCGTGTGAAGTTTTTCAGAAAGTTGTTTATCAAAATAAACAAAAATTTAGTTTAGAACTTTTCGTTAATTTAAGATTTTAAATAAAATCTTAACGATACGAGCGTAAAGGTTAATTCTTTGACTTTATCATAAGAAAAGTTCAAAACGCCATCGGGATGAGGTGGAAGCTGCTTAAGCAATGCAACTGCAAATTTGTTACATGGAATTATTATTCGCTGAATATTAGTGCCTGGATTAAAAATATGATACGCCAATAAAGGCCTGCTCTAAACCCTCACAACAAAATTAGAACAAAAATTTCTGACGCCATTGGGACTCAGAGAGAGCCGCACAAAGATTGATAAAGCAAAATCAAAAGCAAAAGCAAAAGCAAAAGCAAAAGCAAACGCAACAGCAAAAGCAAAAGCAAAAGCAAAAGCAAAAGCAAAAGCAAAAGCAAAAGCAAAAGCAAAAGCAAAAGCAAAAGCAAAAGCAAAAGCAAAAGCAAAAGCAAAAGCAAAAGCAAAAGCAAAAGCAAAAGCAAAAGCAAGAGCAAAAGCAAAAGCAAAAGCAAAAGCAAAAGCAAAAGCAAAAGCAAAAGCAAAAGCAAAAGCAAAAGCAAAAGCAAAAGCAAAAGCAAAAGCAAAAGCAAAATCAAAAGCAAAAGCAAAAGCAAAAGCAAAAGCAAAAGCAAAAGCTAAAGCAAAAGCAAAAGCAAAAGCAAAAGTAAAAACAAAAGCAAAAGCAAAAGCAAAAGCAAAAATAAAGCCAAAACCAACAACAACAACAACACCAACACCAACACCAACACCAACACCAACACCAACACCAACACCAACACCAACACCAACACCAACACCAACACCAACACCAACACCAACACCAACACCAACACCAACACCAACATCAACATCAACATCAAAATCAACATCAACATCAACATCAACATCAACATCAACATCAACATCAACATCAACATCAACATCAACATCAACATCAACATCAACATCAACATCAACATCAACATCAACATCAACATCAACATCAACATCAACATCAACATCAACATCAACATCAACATCAACATCAACATCAACATCAACATCAACATCAACATCAACATTAACAACAACAACAAGAAACTTCGTCACGTCAAAACCTACGGGTGTGTCCACGGCACATCCAACTCTTTTTTACTTTTATATATACTTTTATTTTTAGTTTTGATTTAATTTTTATTTTATTTATAAATATAATTATAAATATATAATATAATATTGTAATTTTTATTTTTATGTCTTAGGTATATTAAAACCCTTATTTTTGTTTTAATTTTTATTTATGATTATTTTTATTTTATTTTTATATTTTTTATACATATATAAAAACGCTTTTGTATCTAAATTTTTATTTTTATCTTACTGTTAGTTTTATTTTTATATTAAATGTGTTTTCTTAAATTTTTTATTTATTTTTAATTTTTATAATATTTGTTTTAATAAATATTTCTATTTGTATACAACTTTTTTTTTTTTATTTTTTTTTATTTTTATTTCTATCGATCTATTTTCTTATTTTAATTTTAATGGTTTTATTTAATTATTTTTTATTCTTTTTGTTTTATTGTTTTTTTTTATATATATTTATAGTTTTAATTTTTTTATATTATAATTATTTACATTTTTTTATCTATTTGTATTTTTATATATTTTTAGTTTTTA
Organism: Pherbina coryleti; assembly: GCA_943735915.1. Classification (NCBI taxonomy): domain Eukaryota; kingdom Metazoa; phylum Arthropoda; class Insecta; order Diptera; family Sciomyzidae; genus Pherbina; species Pherbina coryleti. The sequence continues at coordinate 20,747,448 of OX030952.1, forward strand.
TTATATATTATTTTTATGGTAATATATTAAATGTTAATTGTATTTATGACATTTTTATATTATATTAAATATTTCATATTTTTTTTTTCAAAAATTTTATTTAACCTTAGTTCGGCGGACATAATTAATATTCATTAAAGGCCGACATAGTCCCCGGTGTCTGTGATATAAAATATGAAAAATTCTTCATTATAGTGGAATTTTGTATAAAAATTCATATGTTTAAGATAGGTTATTAGAATTGGTTGAAAATATATATTTTTTTTATAAAAAAGGTAAACTAGTCACCCCGACTATTTTTTTTTGTTTGGTCCTGATTAGTATTTCATAGCGCTTATGTTTTGATGAAAATATGATAATAATTTTTTATATTTATTTTTTTTTATCGATAAATTTTATTTAGAAGAAGAACTACTTGGCTTTAAATTTGAGTGTATTGCTTGAGTATAAAAATTCAATTATTTTTTAAGCTCATTATTTAATTTTGAGTGCAGTTAATATTTACGTTAATTTGCGCCAATCAACAAAGAGCGAAACTACAAATTATAGCCTTTTGGTCATTAAATATTTGCATTAAATTTGCTCATGTCCTGTGGCTATTGTTGATTATACGAAATTGGGATGCAACTCAAATGCTGCTGTTCACAAACACTGCCGTTTCTCTTCGCACCGCCCCAAACTCAACATGCTCTTCACCTCAACACCAAAGTTAGCCTCAAGCTATTTCATTTAGTGGCAATCATTTTAACCATGTATTTAAGTAGCTTAATGCATGCTTTATCAGCGTTATACTATAAGTCATGATATTGTTGTTGTTTGACTTTTTGTTGTTCTTGCATGATGTTGACTTAATTTAAAGCCAGACAGCTGCAGAGATAAAACCCCAAGTTGAATGATTGATTAAGACGCTCTTAACAAAGAGCAAAACCATTTGTTGCGGTGATTTTTCTTCATTCACTTTGTTTCATGCTAGAGCTGCCAACGGTTGGATATTACTTCACAAGGCACCAGTAAATCTTTAACACTTTTGCAAGAATGTTTGCTCATCAGGCTGTCAAGATGATTGACCGTCAATTTATGTCTCTGCAATCGTAATAATTTCGTAGGCGTATGAGTGATTTTTAATTCAACGGTAAGTAGTTTTTTTCCAATCATTCTTATGAGATTTATTGATAGCAGCATTTGGTTAGGAAATACTTCAGATATTGTTTTTCAAAATTAACAAAGTCTGGATTCACTTTTACATTCAATGTTCTTGTAAATATCTTGAAGTTGACTTTAGTCTTATTTTTTGCTTTATTATTTCTACATTGAAATGCTAGCATTTGTCCTCACTGAACAGTTCAAAAAGTGACAAAGGGCTGTTATTAGAGTAATCAAAGTATAAAATAATATTGAATTTTTTAAAAGTTAAATTCACATTTGTTTTCAGAGAAAATTAAGTTAAAGAACGCTCTGGCGCACCACAAAAGCTGCAAGATCAGGAATTACAGGCATAAATGGGCGAGGATCTATGTTATATGTAACATATATTGTTTTTGCAGAATGCTTAGGAGTTGATTAGGTCACAGTTTAAAAATGTTTATAAGTCTTAAAAATAAAAAAAAAATAATGAAAAGTCGAACGGCGTTTTCTCATGTGTAACCAGCTGCTGTAAAGGAAATAATTTTTGCATCATATTGTGAGTGTCGATGAAAAATGAATAAAATACATGCTTAACCGTAAAAAATCGTGGGTTATGAGTCCAAGTGATGAGTCCAAACTAAAAAAAAAAACAAGCCAAAAAGAGTTGGCTGTGTCGTAGGTTTTGAAGTTACGGTGTTTCTTTACACTCCTATTTCATGCCCATATTCTTGTTTTAACCCATGACAAAATTCTTGACTTAATCAAATATACGAAATCCCTTTCCTAGTTTCGAAAGGCTTGGTTTAGGTGTGTCTTGATTTTTATCCAAATCCATATCCTAATTCATGTCATAGTCCTTTTCCGGTTTCACAGTCCGGTTTCATTGTGTTATTTTGTTGTTTGTGAGCAGTGTTGGTTGCCACAAAAAAAAAAACTGTTGAAATCATAACTAACTAGATTTTTGTTGTTTTAGTTGTTGTTGTAGTTGTTGTTGTTATTATTGTTGTTGTTGATGTTGATGTTGATGTTGATGTTGATGTTGATGTTGATGTTGATGTTGATGTTGATGTTGATGTTGATGTTGATGTTGATGTTGATGTTGATGTTGATGTTGATGTTGATGTTGATGTTGATGTTGATGTTGATGTTGATGTTGATGTTGATGTTGATGTTGATGTTGATGTTGATGTTGATGTTAATGTTGATGTTGATTTTGATGTTGATGTTGATGTTGATGTTGATGTTGATGTTGATGTTGATGTTGATGTTGATGTTGATGTTAATGTTGATGTTGATGTTGATGTTGATGTTGATGTTGATGTTGATGTTGATGTTGATGTTGATGTTGATGTTGATGTTGATGTTGATGTTGATGTTGATGTTGATGTTGATGTTGATGTTGATGTTGATGTTGATGTTGATGTTGATGTTGATGTTGATGTTGATGTTGATGTTGATGTTGATGTTGATGTTGATGTTGATGTTGATGTTGATGTTGATGTTGATGTTGATGTTGATGTTGATGTTGATGTTGATGTTGATGTTGATGTTGATGTTGATGCTGATGTTGATGTTGATGTTAATGTTGATGTTGATGTTGATGTTGATGTTGATGTTGATGTTGATGTTGATGTTGATGTTGATGTTGATGTTGATGTTGATGTTGATGTTGATGTTGATGTTGATGTTGATGCTGATGTTGATGTTGATGTTGATGTTGATGTTGATGTTGATGGTGATGTTGATGTTGATGTTGATGTTGATGTCTTTAAAATTTACTTTTACTCCAGTAGTCACAGAGTTTAAATTCCATACAACGTTTGTTCATGGTTGTAGTATTTTTACTGCATTACGTGGTTGCCACTCTGAAAACCTGACGATAAGAATTTTTTTTTTTATTTTAGTTATGAGGCCTAATAACACATCTATGCTGTTGTAAAACAAATTTCACCGCATTGCGTGGTCCGAATGAGTAATAATTCTATGCAACGATATTACATTTCTGTTACATAGGCTGCTATATTCACGACCTGGTGACGTCAGAATTTTTTTCTTTATTTTTGTCGTAAGGCCAATCCTTCATTTTCCTTTCCAAACATTTACCGTAGCTTATATATTCACCGAGTAAAAATTCAATGTATCGCCGTTGCATGAATGTTGCATTGTCGATCTTTGTGTCCCCATGACGTCAAACATTTTTTATCTAATTTTGTTGTGAGGGCTTAGAACAGGGCTTTATTGGTGTGATCTTATTTTTAATCCTAGCATTTAGACTCAGCGTGTAATAATTCCTGTAATAATTCCTAATAATAAATAAATGTGGCGTACGTGGCGTAGTTGGTTAAAGTGCGTTGCCGCTATGTCAAAGAACCTGGAGACCCAGGTTCGAACCCCAGCAGCGACAGAAAACTATTTGAGTTAATATAATTTTTCTGTATGGCCGCCACCTCTCTGTAGACAATGGCAAACCTCAGAGAGTAATAAAAATGCCATGTAAAGCTTCTTGAGAATAAGAACATTCCGTTCATCGCCGTTCGGAGTCGGCGTTAAGCCTGTAGGTCCATTTCTCAGTCGATTGTGTACAAACTTAAAAACACGCACAACACAATTGATCATAAGAAACTAGGTCAAAGTCCTTTCAAGGGCTGAAATGGCCAGTTATTTATTTTTTTTTTTTTTTTTGTGTAATAATTCCATGTAACAAAATTTCACGTCTCAATGACGTTTTGAATTTTAATTTTTTTTTTTATGAATAAGTCAAGGAATTAGACTTTATGGTCGTTTCATTATTGTAATCATAGCATCTATACTTAGCGAGTAACAAGTCAATGCAACGCTGATGAATTGTGAAAAAATGTATTTTTTAACTGTTTTGAAAAACTGCTCGGTAAAACGTAACAATGGGACATATTAACATAATATTTGTAAAAACTAAAAGTTTTTGAGAACTTATTTTTTCTTTTTGTCCACCTAGATTGTTAAAATTTCTCACTGTGCAATGGTCAAAACCTACTTAGAAACTTCCAATTGGGAAATCCTACCACACTCACCTTTTTCAATCGATTTTGTGCCTTCCGACTACCATTTGTTCCGTTCAATGACTCATAGCCTGGCTAAATCCCCGCTCGATACTTATGACGATGCCAAAAATGGATTCTTTCTTCGATACCCACAAAAGACGTGCCCTTCTTCTGAGGAGAAATTCTTATGCTAACAGAAAAATGAGACAAAAGTTGTGGCTGTCTTTGGAAAATATTTCGAAAGGCGATGATTTTACATTGACGCTAATTGCTGAGCTCGAAGCCAAGTATGTTTATGAAGAAAACAACTAACAACAGCTATGTATAGAGCAAATCACACAGCAGACTAGACAGACGGTTTCATTGGCCGCTACACCAACTCATCAGTAATCTTGCATGACTTTCACTGTAATCCACTCAGCTGCTTTAGTCTGACTGACTCTGACTCTTATACTGCCAATCTGCCGGGAAAATTACCTGGAATTTTGGCAGAGAGAACAAATCTTTCCATTAGTAACTAGACTTCTTATCTACTATTGAAGCGTACTGTCAATAATACCTTGATAATTACGTTGTTTGTTTTTATGTCACTTATAACAATTTTTTTTAGATAACGCATTAATTTTGATTAAAAAGAAGTGAGAACTTTAAACATCTGGTAAATTAAGTCGTTTCCAAGAAACGATTTGTATCCTAGACCACGCTTTGCTGGCTTAAGATCTATCATACCAACTTAAGTTGTATTTAATGCTTTGAAGGAAGCAAAGCATGCTATTGTGGGAGATGTAAACACGTTGTTGTATGGGATTTATGAGACGCCTCTAGCTATGCAATATTTTTTTTTTTACTTTCTGGCCACATGTTTAACAACTCGAATAGCAACAACAGAACTTAATTAGTTTGGAAAAAAAACGAGCATACTGTACATGCTTCTTTGCCAAAAAGCCCCTGAAAAATAGAAAAATATGAAAAAAATTTTAGAACCTTTAAGTAGACCGCACTTCTTTCTACTCCTGCTTCTATTTATTTTGTTTTTTTGGAGCAATATTAAAATTGAACCGTTTACATTGAGGCAGGTCTGCGTGTTGCATAAAGAAAAAAAAAATTTTTTTTTATTATTTATTAGACACTTTTATGAGTTTCACCAAAGCACTAGATGATGCTTGTAACACACACACACAAGCACATACACACAGAATCAGGCAAATATATAACGCAGTCACCAGGCCAACAGGAAAAACCGATAAATGGCAATAACAGCCACTCATATATGTATGAATGGCAACATATTGTAGGCAACACGAAAAGCAACAGCAGCAGCAGTAGCAGCAACGACAAGAGAAACAGGAACAGTTGCAACAACAAGAACAACAACAAGAACAACAACAGCAGCCACAACAAGAGCCAGCAACAACAACAATAATAATAATAATCATAATAATAATAATAATAATAATAATATCAGCAACAATAACAGCAACGACAAAAAAAACAACAATAACAGCGCAACGAAATACAATAGCAACAAAAATAACAACAACAAATCGAAACAAGCAGCGCAGCAGCACAACGTCACCAACACAAAGTGAGCAGTTATTATGAATGAATATGATTATGTTGCGCTTAAAAGCCACACCAACATGTGAATATTTGGCATGTTCTTGTGTGAATGTATGTGTGTGTGTGTGTATGGAAGTGTGTCTGTCGCTTGTATGGCAAGCCGTCATTAAGTCCTCTCATGTCGTTGTTGTTTGTTTTTGTTGTTGGACGCTTCATCAGTCCGCTGTTATGCTAACAAACACACACACACACACACAAACACTCAACGGCACACCGCAGCGCCACAGCAAAGGAAACGCTCGCTGTTCGCTGCGTCTGCCGGAAGCAATATTTGTTTGCTTAATAATGTTGGTGCTGTTGGTGCTTGTATTTGTATAAATATACTGAAATACACACATAGTCACACACATACTTACAACCATTTCCTCTGGAGAGCCTCTTTAAAGCTTTGTCTGCCTTCATACGAGGCTTGCTAATAAATAATTTTATTAAGTCGCTTAGAATGCTTCACAATCATTGCCATTTTCAATTAAGTCACTTGACGGCGGAAATGGCTGCCGGCAGAAGCGGAAGAAAGCATATGTATTCGGTAAGTACATATGTCTCAAGAGCGAGCTTGTTGATTTTTAAAGCGTATGTAAAGCATATTACATGTTTTGGGGTTTTTGACTAAATTATATTTTAACTTAACTCCTTAAGGGGGCATCGACAAGAGGAGTGTAGGGTGGCAAAGTTATTCTTTTTAACAGCTGGTCACTTACATGTTTTAAGACAAATTGTATTTAGTACAAAATTTCCATTTATCTACTGTTTAAACCAATAAAAATTTAAGAGAGTCTCCAAAAATTATTCGTTGAATAAAAAAAATACGTCCTTTACCTCTTATTCGTACACTATATAAATTTTAATATAGTCTTGTTAAATAATTTAAATTTAATTTTTTAAACATGCAGGCATTGAAGCCACAAATTCACGAGCTCACTCATATTTTCTGAGCAAAGTCCGTTCTACTAAATGTTGAATAATATTCGCATAGCAAGAAACCACTCGCTTAAGCACTTGACATTGTCAGCCAGCTCATGCTGCGTCATACCTTCCATCAATCATTCTTGAGTGCTATGCTCATGAATTACAGCAACCTTGTCTTGTCTGCTGTAAATGCATCTTGCTTCCCACTGCACATGCCATATGCGCTACCGTCTTGGTTGTCATTTCAATGCCAATCCACACATGCTCTCATCTATAGTATTTAACTATCTATATACATGCTTTTTCTTACATAGCCTACACTTATTTCTTAGTCACTTCGTGGCATAAACTAGAAGCCATATTCTAGCTTTAATTTCTGAAAGGTGGCATAATATGATGCTATAAAATATGCACTAGGAATCGCAAAAATGTCTCTAAAATATATTCAAGAAACACTGCTTAAAATTGCTTTGTTATTTACCTTGTAACTGATTCCTTGAATTATATTTTTTAAAGAAAATTTTTTTGAATATTCTTTACATGCTTTTATGTAAAGCCTTCATGCCTTCATTCTTAAAGATTTCTTCAAATTGTACACCATGGCGTATGAGTAGCATCGATTTTATTTAAAAATTGTTTCATTTCATTTCATTTATTTAATCTATGGATAATGTTTCCTTACAGATTAACAGAGTAAAAATAAAAATTACATACAAAAAAATACTAACTATTAAAAATAAAAACTAATTACTTAATAATTATAAAACTAAATAATTATTTAATTTACTTGAATTGATTTAATTTTGATTATGAAGAAATCAGACTTAAAACCATTAATTGAATATAAGGCTTAATTTTTAAAAATATTTCATTCAAAAGATAGAATTTAAAAAAGATTTAATTTTGTATTTAGAAAAAGAAAAAACTAAATTATAATTAGAATTATTGGAATTAAATAAATGCAATGCTCGATATATAGGGGCATTAACTGCATAACTAGACCGACAAATTTCCAAGTAAAATGTATAAAAATTTCTGAGAGCTCTTGTAGGAGCTTTGAAATCAATCATTCCAATAGCGCAGGGCCAGAGTTGGAGGCTTTGCACTAAATGGTGAGTGCACTAAGCATTTCACTAGCACTACATATATTGAAAGAAATTATATTTTTCACTATTCTTTGGCCAGCTTAGTGATAGTGAAACATCTCTTCACTATCACTAGAGATTTTAGTGATAGTGCTATTTTGTTGCACAACAACTTAATTTAGTGGTAGTGATTAAATCTGCACTACACTCAAATAGTGTAAAATTCGAGAAGTCACTACATGAAAGCTGCAATTAAAAATGTTTCCACTCAACTTTCATATCTTACTGGTTTTGAAATTATTTAAGCCAGACTCGAATAAAAGAAAATTCTATAATAATAACATAAAATTTTCTAAATGGGCTAACAATTATGAAGTTTTAAATTTATATAAGTGCAATTATTCAAAATAAATTGTTGACCTTTTCTTTCAATTGAGTGAAAACTTTCTGTGTTCCACTACCATTCGTGTGGTTATTTTTTTTTGCACTATTACTTTTGGTGCAAAAAAAAGAAGTTGCACTAAATGAATTTTAGTGAAAAATTTTTCACTATCACTATCACTATCACTAATGTATAGTGGCTTATAATTTTGAATTCATCAGTCAACACTAAACCTCTGCACAAATGCATTCATTTTTTCCACAACAGTAGATCCAACAGTGCAGAGTTCAGAGCTTGACAGAACTCTGTTAGTCAAGCAGAGCGTATCCAAGTCATTTAATGATAACAAAGGAACACTGCAGAGCACTCGTCAGCTTCAAATCAAACCATGTTCGCCGTTTGCTTTAACAGAACAATTACTAACAGCGAAAAATGCATCAATCACACCTAACACAACAGAACTTTGGTGAAGTAACTATTTCTAACATTGGCAAATAGAAATTTTATTTTTACGAATTCGGTGCTTGGGCGAACACTAGTTGTCAGTATTTTAAAATTATAAAATTTTTAACAAAAGGATTGCCACCTTATACTGTATTTTTTACGAGTTTTAAACATTGTAAAACAGTTTTAAGGGGTCACTGTTTTCGAATCTGATGTCAGAATTTTAAAATAAAAGATAGCTTAAAGGGTTGCCACCTAATTTGTTTTTATTTTTACGAATTCGGTGCTGGGGCGAACATTAGGTAAAAATGGGTCGCTGAATCCGAATCCGTGGTCAGAATTTTAAAATTGTGAAATTTTTAACCCTGTAGGGTTGCCACCTAAAAAAATCTTGCTTTAAGAGTTTTAAACATTATCTAACAGTTTTAGGGGGTCGCTGAATCCGAATCCGTTGTCAGAATTTCAAAATTATGAAATTTTCAGCAATAGAGTTGCCACCTAATTATAATTTTGATATTCTGAAAACGGATTCGGATTCAGCGACCCATTTTTACCTAGTGTTCGCCCCAGCACCGAGTTCGTAAAAATAGAAAAATTAGGTGGCAACCCTATCTGCCATTTTAAATTTTAAAATTCTGACATCAGATTCGAAATCAGCGACCTGCTAAAACTGTTAGGTAATGTTTAAAACTTTGAAAAAATTATTAGGTGGCAACCCTATTGTTAAAACATCATACTTTTGAACGTCTGACATCGGATTCAGATTCAGCGACCAATTTTTACCTAGTGTTCACCCCAGCACAAAATTTTTTAAACTACAAAAAATGTAGGTGGCCTATCCACCATCTTTAATTTTAAAATTCTGAAATCAGATTCGAAATCAGCTTCTCCCAAAAACGGCTAAACATGAAATCTACAGAACCCTAAATGGTCTTAATACGCTTAAGTTTTTCCTACACTTCATTGAATTATTTGGATCGGAGCCACACCCATTTGTCAAATGCCCATTCCAGTACCCTACTTCCCATATTTTACTTTCTAGTAGAAGGATATCACCAAGTAAGAACTCCATACATATTGAGTTTCATTGTTTTTGCGCCATTTACTTCCAAAGCTATTCAAAGACACACCATAACTCCAAGCGTTCTGCTGTTGTTTACATAACTTTCTAGTCAGTGCACACTTCTTTTTCGAATCGTGCCTAACATTGCTTTGGTTTTAGTTTATTCTTGTTCTGCTCAAGCGACGAGTGCTCTCTGTAGTGTTAGGCTTGATTTCATTGATGAGAGCAAAACATAGCAAAAGCTTGCACTAAAAACGAGTGCTTTGAAACGCATTTCAAGCGCACTCGTGCAGAGGTTTAGTCAATACCACTTGGAAGTAGCGAATAATTTTACAATATCAGTCCATGTCAGCTGAAGCTGAAAATTTAGTGCACTACCCCCATCTCTGAAACGAAACCATTAATGATATCAAACACAACAAGCAATGACAAAATACTTCTTCTATTCTCCAAGGATTTTAAACCTATTAAGAGACACAGGGTATTATATGAGGGAGGTACCCCATCTTTATTAAAAGAGCGCAGAGCAAACCTTGTTAAAGTTTTTTGAATATTTTCAAGTCGTAAACTATGAGCCTCGCAAAATGGGTTCCAGGTAATCACTGCATATTCTATCCTAGAGCGTACAAGAGAATTAAATATGGCTTTTACCGTGTACGGATCCAGAAAGCATGCACTATTGCGACGAATGAACGCAAGCCTAGCATACGCTTTTGGAATAATGTACTCAAGATGAGAGATAAAAGTGAAGTTACTATCAAAAACTACACTTAAGTCTTTAAATTGAGAAACGGAAGCTTATAAGTAATTGTCAATATAATAAGAAAATAATGGTCGAATTGCATCATGTTTAGCAAAAAACCTAGAAACACATTTACTAAGGTTTAACAAAAGACCATTATTACAGGACCAAAAATAAAGTTTATCTATTTCTTGCTGTAAGAGTTAAGTGTCATTACTATTACTTATTTTAAAGAAAATCTTAAGATCATCGGTGTAGAGTAAAAATCTACAATGAGAAAAAAGTCAAGGTAATGTCATTAATAAATAAAAAAAACAGTAATGGCCACAAGATAATTTTTTGCGGAACACCAAAAGTTGCAAGAAAAGAGTAAGACTTAACATTATCAAAGGTACAATATTATACATTATCTATCTGCTAAATAGGCTTTCAGCCACTCCAGAAAAATTGAGTGAAAACCCATTCTTTCTAGCTTTTTAATTAAAAGAGCATGAGAAATTTTATCAAACGCTTTAGAAAAATCCAAATAAATAGTGTCCACTTAACACCCTTGACTAAATGCTGGAATACAATATTCCGAAAACAAAATAAAATTTGTCATTGTAGAACGACCAGGAACAAAACCATGTTGGTAAGGAGAAATAATATTTTTTACTATAAAGAACATTTTACCTTTTATTATCGACTCCAAGAGCTTAAATATAGTTGTAAGTTTAGAAATTGGTCTATAGTTCCCTATATTATTCTTATGACCAGCCTTATAGATTGGAGAAATGAAAGACTTTTTCGAACTATCAATAAAAGAACCTGAGGATAAAGAACTGTTAAAGATTAAAGTTAAAAGGTTAATTAAATTGGAAGCACAATTTTTCAAAAAAAATGGAACAAATACCATCAACATCCATGCGCGTTGAGGGTTGTAGATTAAAAAATTCGCTTGAAAAAAATCAGCAAAAAGATTTGCAATACCATTAGAAACATTAACATCATTAAGAAACATAGTAGATGGAATACTAGACGAAGCTCTTTTGGATTTAATTAACTGCCAAATAGACTTTTGGGTTAGATTTAATATTTGATTCGAGTTAAGCAATATATTGTCGATATAAAAATTTATCTAAGAAATTAAACTCCCTCATATAATGCCTATATTTAAGAAACAATGAATTTAAGTTAGTTAATAAGAATTTTGTATAAAATTTATTACGAAGATTTTTTAATTTCTTTAAGCCGGAAGTGTACCAGGGTACTTACCTAACACGCTTCTTTATCTTAGGAATAAATTTATTACAAACCGAGGAGATGAGAAACTTAAAGATATCAAAACACGCCGAGTATTATCTAAAATGATTAAATTTACGAAGCCAGTCAATGCGATTAAAAGCATTATTTAAAGTATCAAAATTGCACGCATTGAAATTAAAGTTAGCAGCAGTTTCACTATTAACCGCACAACTAAGGTATTTGTAAAAAGTAACTTGAATATCAAGAGCACTAACTGCAGAAATTGGAAATTTTGATTCAAAAAAATTATAATTTATGTCATTAGAAAGAAAAACTTAGTCTAATAAGCGATTTAAAATATTAAAACAATTATTTATCTGTATGAGACCAATACTTTAGAAATTATCAATAGTATAAAGCTCAAAATCACTCGTAACATTCGACGGCGTCAGGTAGTTTACCTCTAGCTGACAATTCCATGAAATTGTAGGCAAATTAAAATCACCAAGCCCAAGCAGCTGATCACCATCACTCCAAAGATTAGCATCCAACGACAAAATGTTATGAGCATGCTGGCGATACAGTTCAAAAGGACTTTTAGGAGGAATAGATGAGACACATACGTAGAGCAAATCAAACGAGCCTTTAACTGATATGCATATTTGATCAAGAAGAACATCAGAATGTAATAGTGCAACACTGGAAGATATTAGGTTTCTTTTAATGGCAAAAACTTTTAATGGTTTATCGTGGACACCTGCAGTGTTTATCATCGGCTTAATTCTACAGTGCCTCTTGGCAAGTAGTCGAGGTTGAAGAAATTGATGCCCAACCAGATATCATAGATCTTCTAGATGATTATACCATGCTAATTTTTTACTAAAGTTCAACAGGCCATCTCTTGGGTGTCACTTCCATAACTCCAGATGTGACCAATATCACACTTATTTATATTTAATTTAATAAATATCCTGTTTATATAGTAAGAGGTATTGGAATGCAAAAGTACCCATTTATAGATTGTTAAAGTTGACCCAAAAAAAAAAAAAGTTGACCCATAAAGAGAATCATATAAAATCTATGACAATATTTGGACATTGCACAGTGGTTCCACTTGTATGAGAGAGAGTGACATAAATAGTTAGAGTTAGGGTATTGAGTTGAAACATTAGCTATTCGATCCTTAGCAGATAAATATAATTTTCTGAAAACATGGGCGTGAATGTTAATAATAAAAACAATTGAAGTAGCAGAAATATATAAGATATTTTTATTCAGAGTCAAAACATAAATTTACTAAAATGTCAATGTTAAAAAATAACAAAAAATTATATTGAAGGAACAATAAATGAATTAATATCTTTTATGCTAACAAATTTTAATTTATTGAAGTCTACATAAATTCGATTTTATCTTACAATAAGTTTTTCTACAACTCGAAAAAAGTGGATATAAAATAAACAGTAAAATTTCTAATAAATCTATATTCGTTACTATACGGGGCATCTTTCTTGTATTTTGGAGTCTAAACATTTTGATGTGTTTATTTTTTGCTTCCGCTCCTTCATCAAACGGCTATCCTATCGACAAAAGTGCATTTTCTACACCGTCAGTTTCGTGAATTAGAATTTTATGTATTGAAGCAGGTAGATAAAAAATAGAGGTTTTTTCGAAAGACCGTTTTTTTTTTCGTTAATCGGCGATATAAAATATATAACAATGATCTGATGGATTTTCCCCAGGTAGTTAGAGAACGTCAGCCGCCCATTGTTCGATTCGTTAAGGCAGAACCGGCTTACTCGCTAAATGACCACAAATAGCAATAACTCCATAATAATTGATATTGAAATTGAAATTGAAATACAGGGTGGCTGATGAATATTGCTACATTAAGAAACTCAAATAATTTTTTGTTTAATTCATGTAACTTATATTTTATTTATTCATTTCAAAAACAAAATATTTTAATTAAGTTTATTTAATTGGTTTTGAAAATTGCCTCCACGCTCGTTGACGCATATGCGACATCTTATGAAAAAGTTAATCATTACTGTCTGGAGGGTTGCAGCGGGAATTGCCTCAATTATCGTTCGAATGGATTGCTTTAAATCATTTAAATTTGTTGGTTTTGTTTTGTAAACTTCTTGTTTGCAATAACTCCACAAGAAAAAGTCAGGCGAAGTAAGATCAGGAGATCTTGGGGGCCAACGGAATGTGGAGTTTCTGGAAATCAGCTAATTCGGGAAATTTCGCTGCAATTCTATCATAACAGGCCTGGATATGTGGCAAGTTGCACCATCTTGTTGAAACCATACTGAGTTGAATGGGATTCTATTTCGGCGTAGCTCTGGAAAGAAAAACTCTTTCAGCATCTTTAAGTAACGGTCTCCATTGACCGTAACAGTAAGACCGTTTTCTTCGAAGAAGTAAGGGCCGACAATGAACCTTCATGAAACTGCACACCACACTGTGACGCGAAGTGGATGCAATTGCGTCTCATACAGTACCTGTGGGTTAGAAGCACTCTATATTCGAGAATTTTGTTTATTAATATTGCCGTTTAAATCGAAATGGGCATCGTCAGACATTAAAATGCTGTTTAACATGTTTTCGTCCTCTTCCGCCATTTGAATGATCCACTCTCAAAACTCCAAGTGAATCGGCAAGTCTGCTGCATTCAGTTTGCTTGTAAGTTGTATCTTATATGGGAATAAGTTTAAATCTTTATGCATAATTGTCTGCAGAGACTGTCTGCTGATACTCATTTGAACAGATAAGCTCCTTGTCGAAACACTAGGATTCGCTTGTATGGCAGCACCAACAGCAGCTATAGTTTCCCGCGTCCGATCTGAGGGTTCTCGATTATAAGGCTTTCTTGCGATTGTTCCTCGTTCGGCAAAACTATTCACGAGCCTCATAGTGGTTAATCTGCTAAGAGAAGTGCCACCAAAAGTTCGCCTATATTCTCTTTGGACGGAAACTACGGACTCCAATGTATGAAAGCGGCGCACAATCCAAATTCTGGTCTCATTGTCCCAATTTTCCATTTTCCCAATTAAAGATCACTCTATGGAAGAAAAACAAAAATGGAACAGATTAATTACACGGAAAAAGTTATTACGTTTTTTTTTTGTAGCACCTTTCATCAGCCATCCTGTATTAAAAATTCCTTTAAAGGATATATTCTTAAAGGTCTTATCTTTGAAAATATGCAAAAAAAAAAAATCGATTTTTTCAAAATTGCACACTATGATACCCCTTAATATGCTTCACTAGCAAAAGAGAGTGAAGCGGTGCAATTCTTTAGTGATTTACTCAAAAGGGGGGAAAATCGGGGAGAGCCGGAGAGTACCAATATAAAACTAAAACATTCATATGTCATTTTAAACAAAAATCAGCTCTGGGCAAAGGTGGGAACTTTGCTATAACTTCATGTGAAATTAACAAGAAACATAACTACAACACTACACAAAGATTTTGTTAAAAAAATTACGAATTGACACATCACACAAAGAAAATACCTTGCTTTTGTATTTTCATTCTTTTAAAATTTTTGTTTTTAGTTGTAGTTTTTTCGCAATTTTTCACAAAAAATTTATGAGCATTACAAATATTATATACTAACACTAACATACAAGTGCCTATTACGGATTAAGGATGATTCCCCTGGCGGACTGAACTTTAACTCTATGACCATGTTCGCAGTTGCCCTTATGTAGTTTTAGTGAATTTCTTTTAATCACAGTCATTACATGTGTTCCACGAGTGATTTAAAAGATAATCTACACAAACACAAAGAACAATAAAACTTTGATATATGAGCAAGAACAAAACATACATACATATATTTTATTTTATATCTTTTTATTGTTTGCACATCTTCCACTGAAAGCTTAACCAACAACAGTGATTAGCTGACACATGTCTTTGTTGGCGTTTTTGTTACTTAAACTGTTGCCAAAGCAAATGCGACACATTTCCGGTGTCGTCCATTGAGACATTATAAATGTGTCTGTGTGTGTGTATTTTTTATGCCACAAGCACACACTAAACAGCTAAAACAAACATGCAATGAAGAATTTATTTGTCACAAGGGAACAAATTTGTTGGTGTCATGAGAGGAACTTAAGCGTTGAACTTGGCAAAGAGTTAGGAGTAAGTGAAAAACAGTTTAACGATCAAAATGTTAATAATCAGAAAATCTTATAAGAAAAACTTAGATTTAGACAAGAGAAAACATGAAGATACAAAGAATAAAATTAAAAAAAAAAAATACGGAATAAATTCGAATACAGTAGACCCGCGATAGTCCGGCCCTAGTCTTATCCGTCACTCCCTGTAATCCGACATGCTTATTACAAAACCTACAATCCCTATTTATTACCAAAAATCTTCGACAATGTGTGTTTATGTATTAGAAGATACTAAAGTCCCGGATTACAACGGCTCGGTGACAGTATTCAGTATTCTATAGTCCGACAAATTTGATCATCCGACACCGCCTTGCAAAACGTTTGTGGGATTACCGTGGGTCAACTGTATCGGGTCTTCTTTCTTTGCTACGGAGTATTGTTTGCTATGCAATGAGAGGTTAAAAAATAGCCTTTCCAATATTGGTACTTTAACCTCTTCACGACTATTGGTTCAAGATATTTACAAGATAGGTTAAATTTTCAAAAAATCTGATCTGAAATTTTTATCTATTTTGAAAATATCTTCTGAAACAATAGTACCGCCATTGGAAAGAAAGTTAAACTATTTTTGATTTCGTAAGACTTACGGGACGTAAGGATGTATTTTATGCTCCAAACAACACAAAGACCATAGAACCAATGATATTTTTACCTTTTTCCAAAAACCATTTTGCTTCGCATTTTATTATAAAAAAATTAAATTTCAATGTATTGATTAAAAATGCCAACAAAGAAATATATTTTTTTTTCAAATAAATCAACTCTTGACTACCCTCAGCGAGAAAGGCTTTAAAGTGACAGCATACGCTGACGACGTCGTGCTTCTGGTGTGAGGGAAGCATCTCTCAACCATCAGCAACATGATAGAAAAGGGCACTTAAAGAAACTGTCTCGTGGGCAGTACCAAACGGCCTAGGGGTCAACCCCGATAAAACCGAACTGGTGCTATTCACAAAAAGAAATAAAATTGAAAATTTTTGCCTCCCAAAAATAAATGGCAAAGCCCTGCAGCTATCCAATAAAACAAATTATTTCGGAGTAATCCTTGACTCAAAGCTCACTTAGAAAAGCAACAGAGAAGAAAGAATTAAGGAAGCAACCAGTGCCTTTTACGCTTGCAAGAAAACCTTCGGCACCAAATGGGGAATGAGACCCAATGTCATCATCCATTGGATGTACACGACTATAGTCAGGCCCATACTAACCTATGACTCGATTGTATGGTGGAAAGCCACTGAGAAGACAAGCTACCTCAACTCTCTCTCTAGAGTACAGAGATTGGCCTGTCTAGGAATAACAAGTGCACAACGATCAACGCCTCAGGCAGGCCTGGAGGTCATATTGAACCTCCTCCCCCTGGACGAGTTCATGAAAACCACTGCAACCAAAGCGGCGTTTCGACTTAAGGAAGCTAAACTTTGGAGGCACTGGACGCATGGACACGCCTCTATACTCACAAAGTATAGTCCTGAGGATCTCGCCACCACCTCCGATTACATCACCCCGGAAATAGATTTTCGGCAGAACATGTCATTCTCCTTTCCAAAAAGAGAAGAATGGGACTCGAACCACCCTTTTAGTGAACACGATATCCAGATCTTCACTGATGGATCCAAAATGGAGAATGGCACGGGAGCCGGAGTCTATTGTAATGCACTACAAATATCCCTGTCATACAGACTTCCAGATTACTGTAGTGTCTTTCAAGCAGAAATTTTCGCGATCGAGAAAGCAGCTACGACAATCCAATCGAGGAACATCAATCCATCAAGGATTACAATCTTTGTGGACAGCCACGCTGCGATAAAAGCACTCCGCAGCGAAACAACTAAATCAAAATCTGTACTGAGCTGCCGGCAAGCTCTCATCAGAATCAGTCCTCCCCACAAGATCAATATCTGCTGGGTCCCCGGTCATCGTGACATAGAGGGAAATGAAATAGCAGACAGATTGGCTAGGGAGGGCTCTGAACTAGAAAGAAGTTCTGTGATTGGGTCGATCATGGCTCCAATCGGAGAATTCAAGAAGAAAATAAATGATAAAGCCAAAAATAACACAAATAACTCTTGGTCAAATAGAGACGACTGTGTTATCTCTCGCCATCTCTGGCCTAAACTCTGCGAAAAAATGACCCAATCCCTACTTTCAATGAGTAAAAATGAAACTCGCATCTTAATAGGGGTCCTCACGGTGCATTGTTGTATAGGCACAATGGCCTCGCGACTAGGAATCCCGCACCCAGACTTCTGCAGAAGCTGTGGAGATGTCGAGGAAACAGAAACCATCAAGCATCTACTTTGCGAGTGTCCCAATCTCCAACAACGCCGACTTCGCCACATGGGAATCAGAGTGTACGGAGAACTGCAAGAGCTCGTGGACGTACCACTGATGGATCATTTTGGATTTATACGGAGCACTGGTTGGTTCAACCAACCTTGCTCCAGTGCCTAATATTCTATTTGGTTTTGCCACAGTAGGTCCACAGACATAGGGAACCCAATGGACCAATAGGCCCCCGTGTAGGCAACGTCAGGTTGCCCTTTCCTCTTGACCTAACCTAACATAATCAACTCTTCAACAAAATTAAATAAAGCATAATTTTTATCGATGATGAACATTACAGGTCTCGTCAGATGTGATGGTCGTGTGGATAATCGAAATGGACTATATTTTTTTGTTATTTTTTGTTTGAAAGTAGAAAGTTGCCCGCAACGTCTCCAAAAATGTTGTACCTGTAGCCCCTCCCACCGCAAAAATATTGCAGGAAGAAGAAGAAGGGGGGGGGGGGGGGGGGGAAGTAAAGATTTTTTAATTTGGGGTGGTCTGCTAGGCAAAGGAAGATTTTGTAATTTGGGGTGGTGGTCTGGTAGGCAAATGGATGAATTATACTTGAAAATTAAGTACTTTCTGAAAGCCATATTTATTCCCTTTTGAATGATACTAGAAACATTTCGAAAGTAAAAGGCTCACCGGTGTCCCAGTGATCGTTAAAGGGTTAATGTCTAATTTTTATGGGTGTTTTTTTTTAGAGGTTGAGCATTTAAAAATGACCACTGGTTTTCCAAATGTTTTCTGTGACAGCCGGTATGATATTTCTCCATTATTGTTGGTTTAGTTTGGTTTAAAAATTCATCGTTAATAGACTCACGTCGAAGCAACGTCCGCAAATGGACCGAAGGAAAGATTTAATTTGAAAATTTTGTTCAGTGATTTTTTTTTCAGGTGGAATACCTATTCAGTCAAGTCTGCCTTGGTTCGAAATGGGGTGATAGATTAGTGGGAAGGAAACAGAAATCAAGTGAAACACGTGTAGGATGTTCTAAGCGTGGTGGAAAGCCAAAGAAACACGTGAATTTGAATCAGAGGCAAGTGTTATGCCTTTACCTCAGTTAATTCAAGTTATAAGGCCATCTCATCCACAAACTTCTCTACCATAAACTATAACTTCAAGTCGTAAATATTGATGAATTTTTAATTTCAGTTGATTAGAAATGAGGATAGAAAATTTAGAAATGTTTTCTTAAAGCGAAGGACCATGGCGTAATGGAAACAAAGGAAAAGTTAAACACTGATCAAAAGCTTTATTATAAGCAACTGACTTAATTTTATCTTTCAGCAAATATTTGTGATGAATTTATTATGCTCATTGCTTAAAATGGAAAGGACACAGTAAAAGCTGAAATCAAGCACCCACAATATTTTTCAATCAGAGTCGATTTCACACCCGATGTATCGCATACAGACCAATTGCCATTTTGTGTTCGATACACTAAAAATCGGACACCAATTGAAAGATTTTTGGAATTTATCCAAAACTACCGAACACATCTCGCAGTACCATCAAAATCATACACTGTCGTGGTCAATCGGGAAAAACGCAATTTCGAAAAACAAGCGATCAGCTGATTTTTTCCAACTGGTGAAAAATTTGTATCATTATTTCGTTTATTTTGAGTATCGATGGGACCAATTGAAATCTCAACTAGCAGAGAAAGATGAATTCACATTGAAACGAGCAACTGGAACCAGATAGCCCGCGAAACGTGATGCTATTTGATCTTTCCATTCATGTTATGGGAAAGTTGTCAATGTGCTAGAGTCGTTAGTATCAGAAAGCCGCTTTCAAGCCGATGACAACAAAGCGATTGCTCGTGGTTTCATCAACTAATTAGGTCAATATTGATGCTAATTATTTGGAAGCGGGTTTTAAGTGAATTAAATCCAGTCAATATCATTTTGTAAAAATCTGATCTGGATCTCAGCGTAAGCACAAAACATTACACATCTTTCATGTCCTTCCTCGAGAATTGGAATTCGGAGTTCGATGCTAAACACGTGCAGGAAATAAAAATGCAAAATATCCTGAACATAAAAAGTCATTCCTTTTGGTACAGTATTTTTATTGGTATTTAATTCTTTGGTTACTTATTTCAATCAACGTTGTGCTGTCAACAATCGTTTTAATCAGCGATTGCCATCGCCTAATTCTTTCCACTCTTTCCACTCTATTACAACAACTTCAATATTTCTATGATTGTTGTAATTCGCCGAATCGTTCACAGGCGCAGCTACACCGCAACAATACAGCGTGTATTTGTTGTTGTTTATTCTAGTCGTTTTCACTAAATTAGCGCATTCGACCGCGTACAATTCTTTCTACGCTGAAGGTTTCTTGTTGGTAATTTTGCGTATGGTTTCGTCGCCGACTGCTTTTGTCGCCGAATGTTTGCGTTTTTTTTTTCTGTTCCAATGATTTGTTTTTGTCGTTGGTTTTTTGATGTAATTGTTGTTGCACTCTTCAAAAATCACTCTTTGATAAAACAGTTTACAGTTCATTCATGTAACGAAATTGCATCAATTTGTTCCAAGGACATAGATGAAACTGAATTGATTGGTGAATGTCAGTTTACCAAAATTTACTTCTTAGGTGATTCAAAACAATCTTATAACTCAATGCCCCAGACAATCATTGATGAAGAATTACTAGCAGTTTTTTCAAGCATCGAAATTGTTCTCAGAATTCTGACAAACGGCCTTCTCAAAACTAAAGTATATAAAAAATTATTTGCGAAATTCAATTTTTTTCAATCGAAATTTAACTGTCGCCTTTTCAATCGAAACTAATGTTTTGGATTGCTTGAATTTTGACGATATTATTGAAACATTTCTTCACACTAAATGTCGAAAGGAAGCCATTTAATTAAATGGTATGTTAAATATTTTCATGTTGTGATCAATGCGAATCAAATTTTTAAATAAAAACTGGGAAACTTTTAATTGTGTCGACTTTTCAGTTTTTTTTTTACGAGTCCATTGTACTTTATATGGTACTTGCAATTTTTCACAGTTTTTCTCGAATTTTCCGGAGCCCCTTGAAGCTCGGTGCCCGGAAAACTTACCTCACTCGCCTCTCTGTTAAGACGACGCTGTTACATACAAAAATACTCATGTTGCCAGATTAACGTGAAATCAAATACTTATCAATACACTTAAGTTGGGTTTTATTATTTACAGTTAAACCCGATATATATAATAAAGGTGGCTTTGCCAATATACGTACGTACAGTACGTACAAAGCTGACATCACTGCAATCCAAGAAATACGTTGAAAGGGCTCCCGGCAAGCATGATGTCATATCTGCTAGCGAAAGAGTTGAGTATAATGGGTCTTGAACTACAATCGCTTGAAGCACTACCAGCAAAGCCGAGGAGGCCATTTAAGTGATGTGCTATTCCATACCTAATGGTATTAATATAGCTTCAGAATAAAGCCAGATCAATTTGATATCTCACACACGTTATTTTTTATTTTAATTATTTTCCTACTCTTCTTAATGGGTCACTTTTTGTCTTATTTTTAGAACTATTAATCATTTAAACTTTAAAGTTACACAACATGTATTATTATTAATAATTCTATAGTTTAATACAGTAAGTAAAGTATCCTACGAGTCAATCATTAAAATTAAGAAAACTCTTAAATAAATAAATTGACTACACACATTTCTCTGTTTCTGCTCAATATATCTACCTTAAAACAACAATACAACAACAATCAAAGATAAACCTTGAACTTAATTAAGTATTTCCCGAATTGCTTTAATGTGTTAATAGATCATTTTATTGCCGTACTTTTCGAATGCATTAAACTTCTTTCGAAAATTGAAATGTAAACATTATTCGAAGAAATTCAAATGTTCGACCTCAATAATTACTTGGATCTTCTTCTTGTTTCGTGGAATATAAGTGAATATAAACAATATTGGCTAATTTTTACATAAAGCCATTCCAACTCATGGGCAGTTCATTCTATTCCAACGCCAGACAATCAACAAAGAATAATCAAGAAATTTATTTTTCGGCCTTTTTCGCATTAATTGCTGATTAATTCATAAAATTTTGAAGAATACAAAAAAAATTTTTTTTTTTGCACCAGCGGAAAATGTGGCAGTATTTATTTTTTTTTTTTATATAGATTTATAATCAGCATTTCTTTTGTGTAGCAATTTCAATGGAATGCCGTAAAGTAAGACTTTGACGTCATTTTTGCACTCTTCTCTTAATTGTTGCGGAATGTGAAGATTTATTTGATTTTTATTATCTTGAAAAGTTGTGCAAAAAACAAGAAAAAAAAAATTAGCTTGCAACAATTTATGATAGAATGAGATAAGGAAACAAAGTCATGGAATGTGAGGAATTTTAAGAAATCGCTAATAATATTGTTTATTATAAGTTGATTTTAGATATTCAAAAAACAAGTACTTTTTGTTATGAGAGTAGAGGGAAAAATTTGAAAAAAAAGTATAGGAAACAGAAAGATTTTAATAAAAACCAAATTGGAAGATAATATCTAAATGAGGTCACATATCAAGAGTGACAAAAGATTTACGAATTTTATACAAAAGCTGTATCAACAAGAGAAGTAGGGTTGCAAAGGCGTATTATTTAACAAGTGTTTTCTTCGCACTTTTAAGAAATTTTGCATTTTAAATAAAATATCCATGTATTGACTTTCTAATCCCATTAAAACTTAGGAAACTTCCAAGCAATTATTCGTTTAATCTAAAAAATAAATCATACATCTCTCGATGATACAACCCAGGATGTTTTTTTTATAAACTTAAATTGAAATAAAATCTTGATTATACATTTTTTTAAGCAAAAATTTAGCTTTTTCTATAAAAATAATTTTATCTCATTAGGATTTAAATATGATTTTGGGCATGTGGCTCGGCTGGCTCGAATGTCGCGCATTATAATGAAATCTGAAGGTCCAAGTTTCTACCACTTTTTCAAGCATTTGGGACGGTATCTCGACTATGGCTCGCACATTGCTGTCTACAAATGCGTTCATAGTTTCCGTTTTATTTGTAAATGGTGATTTTTTAAGCGTTTGGTTTTTGAAAATTGAAAAAAAAGAGAAAATTTACAATAGTGAAAAAATATTTATTTGGGGTGATACTAGAATGTATCACCAAAACTAACCTATATTTGGCCCCACCTCAATCGTTAGACATTTAAAAGACATTTTCAAAAAAAAAAAAAAAAAAAAAAATTTTGGTGCTTTTTTCTTGTTTTCGTTATATCTTCTGTGTTTCTTGTCCGATCCCAAAGATTTTTCATATATGTGGTTATTGTTTTTTTGCAATTTTTTTTTGATTTTATTTTTTTGCAAATCTTGTTTTTTTAAATTATCACCCACCTTATCTCAGTTGCTACTATGTTAACAAAATCTAAAAAGAGCAAATAACTAAGGCTCACAAAAAATCATTAAGACCATGGAAGCAAATAATATCCATAAAATTTATTTTTGGTGCAGTTCCGACCGATTTTATCCCAAAAATACACTTTCGAAATGTTCGTCACTCATACTCGAATTTTTATTAAACAAATAACTTGGCTTTTTCAATCACAACTGTTCTCACAAAACAATTAATAAAAGGCAATTATATCGAGTGTTGAAGATTGCGAAAACCTTTTATATTTTAAATTTGATACTTACTAGAATTGTAATAAAATCTCTAATTGTTTATTAAAGTTGATGATTATTTTTCGTTGAGAGTAAGTTTAACTAATAAAATCATGCTCTGTTACAAACTCTGCCCAACAGTAGTTGTTGTCGGCTTTAAATGACACCAACACCTCCCAGAAAATATTTGAACACTTTGTACCAACAACAAAAAAGGCGATCACCACCACCTACTCTTCGTTTTCGCTATGCAGTCAACAACAAACGTCTTCGCTTTGCCTGAATCATTGTTACAACAAAAATAGCAACATACATCAATACTTCGTCTTCGATTTGAAGCCCGTTCAAACCTAACAGGTCGTATTCGGCAATCTCGTGGACCCAACCACTAGCCCTTTATCCAATATGGCAGCACGACATACACTGAAATGATCGATTGGACCAATTTTCAGATCACTGATCCACCATGTCTTCAGTTTTTTACTCAAGAGAAATTGACTGTTCTACAGTACTTGGACGTCATTATTAAAATTCCTGGTGAGCTTTATACAATTGTGCAAAAGTCGGCCACAGCAGTAACTGACGAAAATCGTTTGGGGCACATTTTCGCGAAGTTTGATAGCTTCGAGCGCTACAGCCACCTTCAATCCCGTAAAGATTTAGAAAATTAATAAAAATTCGAGTATGAGTGACGAACATTTCAGAATTGTTATTTTTGGGATAAAATCGTTTGGAACTGCTTCAAAAATGAATTTTATGGATATCATTTGTTTCCATGGTCTTAATGATTTTTTGTGAGCCTTAGTTATTTGCTCTTTTTAGATTTTGTTAACATAGTAGCAACTGAGATAAGGTGGGTGATAATTTAAAAACAACAAGATTCGCAAAAAAATAAAATCAGAAAAAAATTGCAAAAAAACAATAAACACATATATGAAAAATCTTTGGCATTGGACAAGAAACACAGAAGATATAACGAAAACAAGAAAAAAACACCATAGGGACCATTTAAAACAAAAAAATTTTTTTTTTATTATTTTAAATTTTTAAAATTTTTTTAAATTTATCTAAATCAGTGGTGTTCACAGGCAGACTACTACAATCTTCGACTTTTGTCCTTGTGTTAGTAGCTCTCTCGCTCTGCACTGACAAAAATTATAGTGATTGTAGTCTTGCAGGTATTAAGCAAGAATTTTGTTATAGTTATCATAATTATTAGTATCGTTGTCAGTATCATTATCACTCTCATTATCATTATCATTATTATTTTTATTAATATTATATAACTGCACTCATAACTGCACAAAAACTCATTTTCATATACCTCAAACTTTTTGTGAGTGCAAAACACACGACCGAACTGCGTGAACCCTTCAACTTGAAGTTTCAGTGCCAACCGATTGAGAGAACTTCGTGCTTGTGATCGTGTACGTGTTTCGATACTCGAATAAAGCCATCGAGTCTCACCACGCGTGATACTACGTTAACATCACTAATCTAAATGGGTGACTATTCCTGTGGTAGAAAATTGTGTTGTTGCATTTGCTACTGCTTTCGTAGGGATAAGGCTTCTATTGAATACAATAGTCCCATCAAGTCCAATATTAAGCTGGACGCACAAGGCTCAATTTAAACCTTTTTTATTTTTACACAGGTATAAGGATTATGCACGCCTGCAACCATCCTCCTTTTTCTCGGCCTTGGACAGGCTGGGATTAATTCCTGGCAGAGGGCGCTAACAACTCTGCCGTCCTAAGACAGAACGTCACAAACGCCAAAATTGACATATGGGCAGATTCGGAACCGTGAATGAGTTTCTGATTTTTGGGTTAAACTAAGAATACCGATTTCGAACTGGAAATGACTAAAAAACGTTAAGTAAAATGGTCACATCTCCACTTCTAGTGTAAAACACGAAAGATAAAAAACGTTAAAGCTGAATATATCTCAAAACTACTAAAATGGAGATGTGTCTTTCTGTCTTAGGATGTCAGAACAGTCGATCGCTTTTTACCTCGTCCAAGAATTTACATCAGTCATTTATGCTATGGACTTGCTGGCGGCGATTGAAAACACCAAGGTCGAAAGCAATCTGCCACCGAATCGAATATTTTTTTTGGTTTTTATACCTTAAAATATACACATTCAAGAGTATGTTTAGTTTTTTTTTTATTAAAAAAAAAAATTAATATTAAGGTAGATACATTTTTTGTTGAGCGCTCTGAAAATGCGGTGACCAAGATTACTCCTTCTAAATTCAACTGAAACAAAAAAATTAAATATATTATTAAACTAGATACTTAAAACTCGTACTTGGCATAGCCGATTTTGAAAAGATTGATTTTTCACAAAATGGCGGACTTCCGAACTTAAATTAACGATTTTCGACCAAAAATTCGTCATTATTTTGCCTATAAAAATGAACGAAGCTACGAAAAAAAATCCTATGATAAGTACGAGATTATTATGAATAAAGTAAACCTGGAAAAAAATCGAAACGATTGGTTCACTGAGCTTCGAGAAAACTTAGTCACCGACTTTGAAAACATGGTTTTGAGAAAAACGCGTTTGAAAATAAGGGCCAGCACTGCGCGCTCTAGAAGGCGGTTCACTCACTAGGCTATAACTTTGTCATTTCTTGAGATATCGATTTGAAATTTTCACCACATATTGCTAAAACCTTAAACCTAAAACCTAAAACAAAATGCAAAAAATTTTTTTGAAAAAAAAAATTCTGGGTATATTTGCCCCCTTAACCGTGTACGGCCATTGGGTCATATATGACTCAACCCAATTTTTTTGTTAGGCGAACATAAAAATTGTTTTATTGAAATTGTATTCAATGATGTCTGTTTACTGATTTTTTTCATCTTAACCCTATGCGATCAATGGGTCATATATGACCCACCTCTATTTATTCTCAAGTAGATCCTAAACAGATTTTATTGGAAAAATAGTATTAAGTGATGTTTGTTTTCTGAACTTTTAGTTTTTTTAACCCTCTATCAGTCTCGGGTCATATATGACCCTCTTCATTTTATCCATTAAATAAAAATTAAAAAATTGAATGTATAGTAATCAAACATAACTTTTTTTAACGTTTAACTATTTAAGTCAATTGAGTCATATTTTGCCGTTCTAAGAAAGAAAGTCATACACGCCAAACTTACAAAACTGAAATAAAAGCAGATTCGGAACCGTGAATGAGTTTATGATTTTTTTATTAAGCTAAGAATATCGATTTGCAAGCTAGAAATGACTAAAAAACTTTGAGTAAAATGGTCACATCTCCACTTTTAGTGTAAAAAACGAAAAATAAAAAACGTTTCTTTCTTAGGACGGCAGTAAATATCTCAAAACTACAAAAATGCAGATGTGACTTTCTTTCTTAGAGGCAGTATTAGAGCTATTCTTATGTTTCTGTGGTAAAAATAGATAAAAAAGATTTTTTTTTTTTTTTGCATTAATAGTCACTTATCATGTCTAACTTCTGTTTTTATGTGTTATGCTCCACCCCATATTCTTGCTAGTAAAATTATTTATATTACAAATGAGAAGAAGTGCATAATAGTTGATTTGGATTGAAAAATTAAAAAAAAAGGTTTAAAAATGTAGCACTAAGAAGAAAAACAAAAAGAAAAAAATCAGATCATGACGATTCAAGTCAGAATTAAGTTATCAGAAAATGATTCTTCTCCTTCGGATGATGACTCACTTTCAATTTCTTTATTATGTAAGCGCTCCAAAGGCAAAAGTATTTCCTTAATTTCCTCAAGAAACGATTTTGTTGGTTTTCTCGGCATGGTTCTCGTTTCAGTTAAAAAAGAACGCTCTACAAGTCATAACTTAAAACCCTAATGGCCCTATACAATATCAAACAATTGGAACTTAAATCATGAGTTCATTTGACAAAACAATTTCTTCCATCGTATGTTGGGGAAGAGACAGCAACAAATGCATGGGACAACAACATTATTAGCAATGGCAAAACATAGATAATGCAAAAAAGAAACAGCAAAAATAATACGTCACTGGGAGAGTTTGCTTGTTGACACAAGGTATTTCATCTGATCTGCGCTTACTACAAGGCCCATTAAACTCAACTCACAGGATTCTTGCCTTGAGCCCTTTCAGCGCATTTCTTGGATTGCAGTGAGATCAGCTATGTATGTGCATATATCAGCCTTTTTTCGTGACAACTTGTTAGCTTTAAAATCTTTCTTTCTTTCTTTCTTTATGTTCTGATACGAATAACTCATGGTATGATCTGTACATGGAGAAGATAATAGCGTAATAAACCAAAACAATTTTGAGAACCTCCAAAACTCATTTTGATTAAGATCTATCTAACCTTTGATCTTAATCAGCATAAAGAATTGGTTCCTCTAGATAAGTCGGTATATATAGCTATGTAAACCCATCAAATTATGTCAATTTTTTCGAATTCTGAAGAAAGTTTTTTTTTGCCATTAATAGTTTTACACTCGCTGGTTGAATTTTTTCATTTGAGAGCAACATCAACAAAAAACATCCATTATATCGATGTAAGAATTGCAATTTTAAACCTTTCCCACAACCGGTTGGCATTTTTTCATCAAGTTTCGAGTAAATTCTTCTGACCACAGAAATGTTTTATGCAAAACTTTCATTAGCTGCGGCTCGAAAGTCCATCTTTTGCATAAAATTCAGTCCGGTGCAGCTCCAAGTTGCAGAGTGAAGGAAAAAAAAGAAAAAAAAAGAAGAAAATTATAAGAAATGAAATTACTTTTGGTACCAATAGATGTGGTAAAAGACGCTTCTGTTCGTTCTGCTGGTGACTTTGTTGATGCCACAGTAAGCAGGAGCAGATCCTTTTGCAACGCTAAAGGTCCTCTTCTGTATCTTGCTAATTTCTTTGCTAACTATTTGCTAAGCACCAAAGTAATTTCCTGGCTTGCCAAGTTTGTACAAATATGCACACACACACACACACCAACATATACACAAAGCCGCAAGCTAACAACAACAACAATTGAAACTATAACAACAACAGCAATAATAACAACGTGTTCAAGATATACAAAGTTGGTCTTTTCAACACTAATGTGGCTTTTAACAAAAGATAAACAGGCAAGATCTGAATTTTGTTGTTGTTTTTGCATTTGTCGGTGAATTCATTCTACACATTCACCATTTGTAGTATATAATTCCTGCATGTGTGTGTATGTGCTAAAAAAATAAAAATGCATTCAAGCATGTTAACTACAAAGAATCAGCTCCAAGCTATAGCAACCTTACACCCTTAACCAAAATTAACAACAAAATTTTTACTATGACAAGCTGTTGGCCTCTTCTTGATTTTTGTCAGCATTAAAAACATTTTTCAAAGTGTACGGAAGCGAGCTCTAGAAAAGTAAAACAACGTTGATGATGTTGAACAACTTTGGTGAATATGCATATGAGTGGAGTTATCCAAGTTATTAGATGCAAAAAAATTGTTGACAATCATGTGAATATGAACATGAATATTAATATGTATATGAATATGAATATGAAAATGAATATGAATATGAATATGAATATGAATATGAATATGAATATGAATATGAATATGAATATGAATATGAATATGAATATGAATATGAATATGAATATGACTATAAATATGAATATGAATGTGAATATGAATAAGAATATGAATATGAATATGAATATGAATATGAATATGAATATGAATATGAATATGAATATGAATATGAATATGAATATGAATATAAATATGAATATGAATATGAATATGAATATGACTATGAATATGAATATGAATGTGAATATGAATATGAATATGAATATGAATATGAATATGAATATGAATATGAATATGAATATGAATATGAATATGAATATGAATATGAATATGAATACGAATATGAATATGAATATGAATATGAATATGAATATGAATATGAATATGCATATGAATCTGAATATGAATATGAATATGAATATGAATATGAATATGAATATGAATATGAATATGAATATGAATATGAATGTGAATATGAATATGAATATGAATATGAATATGAATATGAATATGAATATGAATATGAATATGAATATGAATATGAATATGAATATGAATATGAATATGAATATGAATATGAATATGAATATGAATATGAATATGACTATGAATATGAATATGAATATGAATATGAATATGAATATGAATTTGAATATAAATATGAAACGAATATGAATATGAATATGAATATGAATATGCATATGAAAATGAATATGAATATGAATATGAATATGAATATGAATATGAATATGAATATGAATATGAAGATGAATATGAATATGAATATGAATATGAATGTGAATATGAATATGAATGTGAATATGAATATGAATATGAATATGAATATGAATATGAATATGAATATGAATATGAATATGAATATGAATATGAATATGAAAATGAATGTGAATATGAATATGAATATGAATATGAATACGAATATGAATATCAATATGAATATGAATATGAAAATGAATATGAATATGAATATGAATAGGAATATGAATATGAATATGAATATGAATATAAATATGAGTATGTGTTGGTATGAATCCTATGATTCCGTTCAGTATTTGCAAAGCAAGTGCTTTGCTGGAGCCGAATTAAGGTATCCATACTAAGCTCTTGGTATATTTCAGCTCAGCTCTGAATTGATATCATTTTCATTACGTGTGCTCCACACATATTCATGCTATCTCTTTCTTATGCTAAGACTTTCATTAGCAATATCTAATAACAGCACCCAGCAGGATATTTTAAACTGCAACACTTTGCTTCAAGGATTCTGCTGCTACTGCATTGACTTTGGCTATCAGTTTGCTACAGTACCGTCAACACCCTGCTGACCTACCAATCATACACACATGCACACACACAGCACGATATACTCGACACTTTCGCAGCTAAAGCGTTTTTTTTTGTTTTTTTCAACACATTTTCATCCGTTCTTAAGTCTTCTCTCTCGTGTTACTCACTAAATTGTTGTCGTATTTTCGCCATGTTATCCTTTCTATCATTTCATTTCATTGTGTTTTTCTAATCTAATTTAGCTTTTTTTTTTCTTGTACTCTTTTTTGGGTTCTTTTGTAGTTTTTGTTGTTTGCACTAATGTTAGTCCTGCCATTATCCTTGCTCTGCCATCGAAACAAAGTATGCATTAAATTGAACGACCTGCTTTTCCCTGCTGTGCTCATTCAACTTATTCGACTGACTCACTCGTTTGCTCACTCTATCATTTAGTTAGTCATTCATTGTTGTTTTTGTCTCTGGGCACTCAGCACTACCGCAGGACCTATCCTGTTCAAATTTATGTTATACGATTCCCGTTCACCCTTTTCAATTTTGTTCGTTTCAATTTCATTTGATTCTCCTGCTGGTGCTGCATGTGAGTGTTTTTCATTTATCATAAAACCATGTCCTTGCTTTTGACAACACACGTTTGACCAAACGAAGTAGTCGTTTTCTGGCGTTTTCTTAGATTTGCCTTGCCTTGTAGTTTTTTTCTTTTTTGTTTGGTACATTCATGAGTGACGCAGTAGCTTAAGCTAAGCTATGGTAGCATATGAAGAACGACCACTTGATTGTCATCAGCGATGATGAGCTTAATTCCCTGGCGACACTTTTCGACCAGCAAATAAAGCAAAGCCAATTTTATACACTGGTGTTTATGATCATATTGGAGATGGAGGAGTGTTGGCTAATAGGAAGGCGAATGCTCTTCAAAAATTATAAGCATGTGTGTTGATAAGATACAGTGGAGCAAGTTTCCGTTGAATAGGACGGATTCTGTATATTTTTTGATTTATTTGTTTTCATATTCATACATATGCCTATAAATATTTATGTTCATATTCATATTCATATTTATATTCATTTTCATTTTCATATTCATATTAATTTTCATATTCATATTCATATTCGCATTCATATTCATATTCATATTCATATTCATTTTCATATTCATATTCATATTCATATTCATATTCATATTCATATTCATATTCATATTCATATTCATATTCATATTCATATTCATATTCATATTCATATTCATATTCATATTCATAATCATATTCATATTCATATTCATATTCATATTCATATTCATATTCATATTCATATTCATATTCATAATCATATTGATATTCATATTCATATTCATATGTATATTCATATTCATATTCATATTCATATTCATATTCATATTCATATTCATATTCATATTCATATTCATATTCATGTTCATATTCATATTCATATTCATATTCATATTCATATTCATTTTCATATTCATATTCATATTCATATTATTATTCATAATCATATTCATATTCCTATTGATATTCATATTCATATTCATATTCATATTCATATTCATATTCATATTCATATTCATATTCATATTCATATTCATATTCACATTCATATTCATATTCATAATCATATTCATAATCATATTCATATTCATATTCATATTCATAATCATATTCATATTCATATTCATATTCATATTCATATTCATATTCATATTCATATTCATATTCATATTCATATTCATATTCATATTCATATTCATATTCATATTCATATTCATATTCATATTCATATTCATATTCATATTCATATTCATATTCATATTCATATTCATATTCATATTCATATTCATATTCATATTCACATTCATATTCATATTCATATTTGTAGTATCCTGCGGTATACTCAAAAAAATGGAGAATAATATAGTTTATTTAATTTTAATTCTTTATTTGTTCTTAACATTAACTGGCAGCTTCCCTGTACAATTGATGAGTGATTTTCATTACTTCACAAACTTCGCTTGTAGTTAAAATCACGTCCATATGTGCATACAAGTAACGGATTATACCATTGTTGGTTTTGCTTTTGAGTGTACATTGAAATACTTATACATACTAAGTAGGAGAGAGAGCGCAAGAGAGAAATTCAAGTTATCAAGTTATAAATAGCTTAACTGCCACATAGTGTGGAACCTAAATGATTACTCAAATGTAATCATTTGCATACAATAGAGTTATGTTATCGAAATGTATAGACATAGTTACCATAAAATGTACACAACACTACAATATTCATATTCATATTCATATTCATATTCATATTCATATTCATATTCATATTCATATTCATATTCATATTCATATTCATATTCATTTTCATATTCATATTCATATTCATATTCATATTCATATTCATATTCATATTCATATTCATATCCATATTCATATTCATATTCATATTCAAGTGTTTTTTTCGAAATCTTAAAATTTTGACAACTAATAAACCAATTAATTTTTAAAGCTTGCGCCTGAGTTTATGCTATTGTATTTATTGCTCTCGTATTTTTAAGTCAGTCATTTGTAATCTTTGCCCATTTATTTTGAGCTTTACCTCGCTTTTCTTTCGTATAAATACAGAATTTATACTTTATCCCCATGGCTTGCTTTATTATCATCTCTTCACTATCTTTATTATTGTTGCTCCTCCCATTCTTGTTCCACTTTTAATGCTATTTCCAGCCTTCTTGTCCGCCCTTTACTTGCTGTGGCTGTCATGAATTGCAATTTCTGGTGATTGTCTTCATTTGGCTCATTTTGTTGTTGGAGCTGTTATTGTTGCTTTTCAACATGAATGCGCTCTTCTTGTGTGAAGTTAATTTAATTTTTCCTTTTGGGAAATATAAAATGGCGTAATTCCACACTTGCTGTCCAATGAGAAACCAACAGAATGTTCAATTTTAAGGACATCATTTATAGTTAAGCACGTTAAAAATAAGAGAAAAGGAAGATAATTGTAAAAATAGTTTGGTCAAAGTTAAAGTGAAGAGTGTAATATTTTCCTTCACAAGGGAGATCAGGGTATGTTTTTATTTATGGATAAAATAAAACTGGTTTCGGGATAGTTTGAAGATTGTTTACGATTATGAAAAACGAGGAAAAATTAAAGTTTTATTTTTATTGGTATAATTCAAATCAAAATATAGTTCCAGTCTCACAAAGAGAGTTCTGCAAAAAAACAAAATAGTTGGTTGTGTCGTGAACACACTTTAGACGTGACGGTGTTTCTTTATGCACCTATCCACTGTTTTATACGTTAGATAGGTACCTGAGAAATCCGCGTAAAGCGAACATGAAATTTTTGTATGACAAACCGTGTAAAACGAAAAAAGACATAAAAGTGCTTTTGTAATTATTTATTTTATTATTAATTGAACGTAAACTAAGAGCAAACTATTAAGTAAACCATAGAAGTAAACAGTTCAATTACAAGAAATAAACATATAAAACAAAAATTCGTTTGTAACATTGATAAAACGTAAATATATGATGTATATGTACTACAAAAGTATGTGTAACTTAAAAAAGATTTAAGTATTTAATAGAAATTAAAAATATACAAAGTTCACAGAGGGAAAAACTTATGGACTGAGTACATAAATTTATTTACTCATTACAGAAATTTCTGCACACATAAATATTACATTTTTCCTGTATTAAGTACATGTTGAAATCTGTATTGACTACATAATGCTTTTAAGCAGTGCTGTAGTGAGTAAAGAATTTTAGGTACTCATCACAAAATTGTTGAAAATAAATTTATGTAAGGAGCACAGTTCCAATGTAAGTAATACATAGATTATTGACCATCTTCGTATACTCAGTACATACATTATTTACTCATAACATTAATTATTTCCCCATTTTATATTTGTAGTACATAATTTTATGTAATCAGCACATACATAATTGAATCATTACATATTTGAGTACATAATTAGCGAGTGCATATTAGAGAGCTGCGCAAGCATAACACAAATGAATTGCAAGCCATCTACCATTGGGTTTTATTGGTTTTTTTTTTTACTATCGGCCGAAATTAATATGTGAACGTCGCAAAAACCGATCTTTTTGGCCCATCTTGCTTTGTTTTCAAGATATTTCGTTCTTCTCAATTTTTTAAGGTAATCATATCGACCGACCTCTTTACCTGTGCGTATCGAGCTCGAGACCCCTTTTAGAACACCCAAGTCCGTATTGGAATCCGTATTTATGTATTGAATAAATGTCTTACTTTAATCGCATAAGTGAGACATGTACTGAGTGCATATTTCATATATTGAATACATGAGTCGCTTTAATCGATATGTTCAAGTGCTCTATAGTGAGTGAATAGGAGCATTCCACTGAAAATGGTAATTTTTGACACATACATATCTCATTGTTTTTTATAAATTGATTGACGGAGTTGGTGGTCACGTAAAGCAACTTGTACAGCCACTTTCGTACCTTCTACGAAGGTTTTCTATATTGCTGAATCAGAAATAGCTGATTAAATCCAAAATGTTTATCCATGGGAAGCTGCAAGGCCTGTTCCGGGAATATCAAAATTTCATCATATATTAGTCGACGGTCATAAAGTAACATGCAAGAAACACACTTTAGATAATCATAGTGTTAAGTTTTCATTTAAAAAATGATTCAAGACGAAGACTTAAATTCTGAATTTCGTACGAGTCCCGTACAAACAAAAGTGTCCCGTACAAACGATTTCATTTTTATTTTTTTATTCTCATTTTAATAGATATTTTTTCGAACTTGTAGTATTTCGTCATACCATGATCAATGAAGTCTACATAAGTATATTTTTAATTTTACAGAGATAATTAAATTATTAAATAATTAAAGTCTGCAATGAATTCAACACATATTTCGCTGTATTCAATACATTTTTTATTCATTTTATAAAGTGAATAAACGCATATGTAACCAGTACACGTTTACCTTACTCAGTACATGCAGCTCTCGTTGCGTTCTCATACAAGACGCAGTACATTGATTTTACATAAATGTCTCTGTACTGATTACATGACTTTTTCTCTTAGTGTACCAAATAAAAAAGAAAAAAAAAAATTAGAGAAAAATGATTATCAGTAAGAATCGTATATTCAGATTGCTTCATTGCTGTCACTGTTACTTATAGCCATCAATCTTCTTTTTCTGAATGGTAAAAAGTCACTTTCATTACAAACTAAAAATCGTGTAAGATCGAAAACTCGCTAAACGTGTAACTTGTAAAACGGGGGATAGGTGTACTCCCACTTCATGTCCAAACTCTTGACTTAATCAAATATACCGAATCCCTTTCCTAGTTTGAAAAGGTGTGTTTTTAGGTGTGGTGTCTTAATTTTTGTCCTAATCCATGTCCTAATTCATGTCATAGGATTTTCCGGTTTCATAGTCCGGTTTCATTTTGACGTAGAATACGTCATTCTCGGAGGTAAGTAGGGTGGTTGATAGTGATCAGGTGTCGGTATTTATATACTTTTTGAGCCTATGGTGGGCCTAAAGTACTAATCGTACAATGTTGATGTTAGCACTTGTTGGTCTGCTTGATCCTCAATGCGACAAAAATTCATGTTTGAACTCTCTAACTTATATAAATTTAACACAATTACATGAAATATAAAGCCAACATTTGATGTTTTTGTTTGCTTAAACTTGCTACCTAATTATCGACAGTTTCCGGTTTAATCGACAAAACCATAAAATTTGTATGGGAGCCCCCCTAAGGAGTGGTCGGTGGGAATAGGTGTCAAAGGCAAAAATGTTCCTTTTGCAAAAGTAATGGGGGTCGGTGATACATCTTAACCCTTTCCGGCACAAACACATTAAAATTTGTATAAGAGCCCCCCTAAGGAGTGGTCGGAGGGAATAGGTGTCAAACGCAAAAATATTCCTTTTGCAAAAGTAATGGGGGTCAGTCATATCTATGAACCCTTTCCGGCACTCTCTTAAAGGTCATATGCTCAGGTGTATGGAATAAATAAACAAAAACCATAAAATTTGTATGGGAGCCCCCCTAAGGAGTGGTCGGAGGGAATAGGTGTCAAGGGCAAAAAAGTTCCTTTTGCAAAAATAATGGGGGTCGGTGATACATATTAACCGTGTCCGGCACTCTTTTAAAGGTCATATGCTCAGGTGTATGGAATAAATATACAAAAACCATAAAATTTGTATGGGAGCCCCCCTAAGGAGTGGTCGGAGGGAAAAGGTGTCAAACGCAAAAATATTCCTTTTGCAAAAAAAATGGGGGTCGGTTAACATAGTAACCCTCTCCGGTACTCTTTTAACCCTAGAATACTAAACATAGCCTGTGAGGCGAAGCAAAAGACTTCTGTTTACCTCAGATCCAAATATGTGGCCTGCAAAAAAGCCTTTAGTATATGTAATGTATTTTAAAAAATGAATTGTTTTTGTTAATTTTTTTTACTTAATATGTAATAAACATGTTTTTGTCTTTGTTTTAATATATTTTTATTTTTTTTAAAGTAAAATATGGATTTTATATAAAAATCGCCTCCCAGGCGAAGTTTAGGATTAGAGGACTAAAAAATATGTTTAGTATTCTAGGGTTAAAGGTCATATGCTCAGGTGTATGGAATAAATATTTTGCTAAATAATTTTTAAAAAAGATGTCATCAAAAGCGAATTAACTAATTCTACGGCTTGTGTTACGACATAGTCGAAACTACTGTATCTTTTTTTTTATTTGTTGTTTGTAAGCAGTTGGTTGCCACGATAAAAAAAAAAAAAAAATAATTTACTGGTCAAATCAGCCCTTGAAAGGACTTTGATTTAGCTTCTTATGATCGATTGTGTTGTGCGTGTTATTAAGTTTGTACACAACTGACCGAGAACCGGAGCTACAGGTTTAACGCCGACTCCGAACGACGATGAACGGAATTTTCTTGTTCTCAAGAAGCTTTACATGTCATTTTGATTACTCTCTGAGGTTTCCCATTGTCTGCAGAGAGGTGGCGGCCGTACAGAAAAATCATTTTAATTCAAATAATTTTCTGTCGCTGCTGGGATTCGAACCCGGGTCTCCAGGTTCGTTGACATAGCGGCCACGCACTTTTACCAACTACGCCACGATAACAACTGTTAAAATCGTAATTACTCGTAACTAAATTTTTTGTTGTTGTTGTCTTTGTTGTTTGTTGTTTGTTGTTGATGTTGATATTGATGTTGATGTTGATGTTGATGTTGATGTTGATGTTGATGTTGAGGTTGATGTTGATGTTGATGTTGATGTTGATGTTGATGTTGATGTTGATGTTGATGTTGATGTTGATGTTAATGTTGATGTTGATGTTGATGTTGATGTTGATGTTGATGTTGATGTTGATGTTGATGTTGATGTTGATGTTGATGTTGATGTTGATGTTGATGTTGATGTTGATGTTGATGTTGATGTTGATGTTGATGTTGATGTTGATGTTGATGTTGATGTTGATGTTGATGTTGATGTTGATGTTGATGTTGATGTTGATGTTGATATTGATATTGATGTTGATGTTGATGTTGATGTTGATGTTGATGTTGATGTTGATGTTGATGTTGATGTTGATGTTGATGTTGATGTTGATGTTGATGTTGATGTTGATGTTGATGTTGATGTTGATGTTGATGTTGATGTTGATGTTGATGTTGATATTGATATTGATGTTGATGTTGATGTTGATGTTGATGTTGATGTTGATGTTGATGTTGATGTTGATGTTGATGTTGATGTTGATGTTGATGTTGATGTTGATGTTGATGTTGATGTTGATGTTGATGTTGATGTTGATGTTGATGTTGATGTTGATGTTGATGTTGATGTTGATGTTGATGTTGATGTTGATGTTGATGTTGATGTTGATGTTGATGTTGATGTTGATGTTGATGTTGATGTTGATGTTGATGTTGATGTTGATGTTGATGTTGATGTTGATGTTGATGTTGATGTTGATGTTGATGTTGATGTTGATGTTGATGTTGATGTTGATGTTGATGTTGATGTTGATGTTGATGTTGATGTTGATGTTGATGTTGATGTTGATGTTGATGTTGATGTTGATGTTGATGTTGATGTTGATGTTGATGTTGATGTTGATGTTGATGTTGATGTTGATGTTGATGTTGATGTTGATGTTGATGTTGATGTTGATGTTGATGTTGATGTTGATGTTGATGTTGATGTTGATTTTGATGTTGATGTTGATGTTGATGTTGATGTTGATGTTGATGCTGATGTTGATGTTGATGTTGATGTTGATGTTGATGTTGATGTTGATGTTGATGTAGATGTTGATGTTGATGTTGATGTTGATGTTGATGTTGATGTTGATGTTGATGTTGATGTTGATGTTGATGCTGATGTTGATGTTGATGTTGATGTTTATGTTTATGTTGATGTTGATGTTGATGTTGTTGTTGTTGTTGATGTTGATGTTGATGTTGATGTTGATGTTGATGTTGATGTTGATGTTGATGTTGATGTTGATGTTGATGTTGATGTTGATGTTGATGTTGATGTTGATGTTGATGTTGATGTTGATGTTGATGTTGATGTTGATGTTGATGTTGATGTTGATGTTGATGTTGATGTTGATGTTGATGTTGATGTTGATGTTGATGTTGATGTTGATGTTGATGTTGATGTTGATGTTGATGTTGATGTTGATGTTGATTTTGATGTTGATGTTGATGTTGATGTTGATGTTGATGTTGATGTTGATGTTGATGTTGATGTTGATGTTGATGTTGATGTTGATGTTGATGTTGATGTTGATGCTGATGTTGATGTTGATGTTGATGTTGATGTTGATGTTGATGTTGATGTTGATGTAGATGTTGATGTTGATGTTGATGTTGATGTTGATGTTGATGTTGATGCTGATGTTGATGTTGATGTTGATGTTTATGTTTATGTTGATGTTGATGTTGATGTTGTTGTTGTTGTTGTTGGTGTTGTTGCTTTTGCTTTTGCTTTTTTTTATTTGCTTCTCCATTGGTTGTGCTTTTCCTTTGCCTTAGCTGCATGCAATTAATCCAGGAAAAGTGATGTATATGTGTCACATTAGGCGATTCCCTGAAGGGCTTCATAACGCCGTAAATTTTTTTTTTTTTATTTTTTTCATGTGCCGGAAGACCTCAATTTCATTTCCGTTTCTTAAAATTTACCATTACGTCAGTAGTCAGAGTTAAAATTCCATGCAAAGTTTTTTCATGCTAAATGTTTTTTTGAAGCATTTTTACTGTATTATGTGGTTACGATAATTATAAGGTGCATTTCATATATATAAGACACTTGAGGAAGAGAAAATGTATTCCATATTTATTTTATACGCTAATGATAGTCTCTTTGAAAGTCAACTATTGCACTCTTTGTTGTGAGCTTTATTTATCATTCGTTACGTTGGTATCTGTTTTGCGTCGCATGATTATCACGATAGACTTTTCGTTTGTCTTCTAATTTTTAGACTGCAGTTAACAGTGTGATTTGTGCAAGAAAAATATGTGTTAGTGATTTTGTTTTTTTTTAATTAATAAATTCTGAATACGTTAATATTTTGTACATTATAATGCCTGCTGGTATAAAGTAGAC
Organism: Pherbina coryleti; assembly: GCA_943735915.1. Classification (NCBI taxonomy): domain Eukaryota; kingdom Metazoa; phylum Arthropoda; class Insecta; order Diptera; family Sciomyzidae; genus Pherbina; species Pherbina coryleti. Next base: position 20,787,758 of record OX030952.1, read on the forward strand.
TGACATCGACAAAGGTCAAATTCTTGCATATTATCAAGTAGGAAAATCTTTGTGTGAAATTTCTAGGCTCATTGATAGAAGTCGCTGTGTTCTCCGAAATTCTTTGAATAATAAGTGTTCGTATGGGACGATCAATCGGAGTGGACGAAAAAAAAAGTTGCACCTCGAGATGAGAGGAAAATTGTGAGAGCCGCAAGTAATACGAGAAAGAGTTGCAAGTACTTAGCAAGCCTTGCGAGTGTTAAAATCCCCAGATCAAATGCCAGGAGAATACAGCAACGAAGCTCATTCATTGTTGGTTCTAACATGAAGTCAGCTTCCCGTCTGCTGAAACGCCACAAATCTCAGAGACTTGCTTTTGCCAAAATTAATATGCAACGGGGCTGGTCATCTGTAAGATAATCAAAATTAAAACTTAACGGTAATAAAGCAAGCAATTTTTTCCTTAAGTCACTTTTCCGATAAAAAGAAATGGAATTTGGATGGACCAGATGGTTCGAAGTTTTATTGGGATGATCTGAGAAAGACCCCACAATATTTCTCAAAAAGAAACTTCGGTGGTGGCTCTGTGATGACATGGGGTGCATTTTCAGCACAGGGCTGTTTGGAACTGGAATTCACTTCATCAAGAATGAAAATTCGGACGACATTGTGGTGCTTCAAGCTGGTCTTTTGCCATCTCTTCGAGAAAACCGGGGAAGAGAATGGATATTCTAGCAAGACAATGCTAAAATTCACACAAGTCATGAGACAATGTCTTGGCTGCGATCCGAATCAGTTGAAGTCATGAATTGGCCCTCTTGTTCCCCAGATCTTAATCCTATTGAGAGTATCTGGGGAATATTAGTTCGACAAGTTTATGCTGAAAACAAGCAGTATGACACCGTAGATGAATTAAAGCAAGCCATCATTGGAAAGTGGGGGAACTTGGAGCCACCATTACTTGTAAAATTAATAAAATTTATGAATAACAGATTATTTGATCTTATTATGGTGAAAGGAAACCACATTAATTATTGAAACTTTTATAGCTCTGGATATATCCTAATTCTCTTAAGTGTCTTATAAATATGAAAAATGCAACTTTTTAAAAAAGTTTAACTTGAAAAAGCTTCTAATTCTTAATTAATGTAACAATTTAGTTTTTGTTTCTCCTTATTCTTTCCATACTTTAACATTTTCAATGAATTTCCTTCCTAAGTCAGAAATAAATGATTATTTCATTATAAGTAAAACTATCTTATAAATATGAAACGCACCTTTTAATGTGGATACGTTAAGAATTTTCGTCTGTGAGACGTAATAACACATCTAAGCTGTCTTAAAACCAAATTTACCGTAGCACGTCTCTTGAGTGATTAATAATTCCATGCAACGATATTACATTTCTGTTACATAAGCTGCTATCTTCACGACCTGACGACGTCAAAAATATTTTTTTTTATTTTTGTCGTAACTTATATACTCACCGAGCAAAAATTCAATGCAACGCTGCTGCATAAATGTTGCATTGTTGATATTTGAGCGGCTCTCTCTGTGTCACCATGACGTCAGAAATTTTTTTTCTAATTTTGTTGTGAGGGCTTAGAACAGGCTTTTATTGGTGTGTCATATTTTTAATCCTAGCACTAATACTCATCGAGTAGTAATTCGATGTAACAAATTTTCAGTTGCGTTGCTTAAGCAGTTTCCATCGCGTCCCGATGACGTTCTGAATTATTGTTTTGTTTTTATAATAGAGGCAAAGACCTAATCATTACGGTCGTATTAGTTTCTTTATCATAGCTTTTATACTCAGTGATTAACAATTCAATACAACGCCGCACAGTGGTTGAAAGGTTTAAATAAATACTAAAATTTATGTTTTCTTTTTAACATTTTTTTTAAATTTACATCGTTTAAGAATTGTTCAATTAGCATAAATCCAAAATATTTTTGAATAATATTCATTGGTTTTTTGTCTAGATTCCCTCAAACTCGAACAATGCAAAAAAACTGGAAAAATTAGGTAAAAAGTTTATAATTTTACAGAGTTACTACAAAAAAACGGGAAGAGATATTCCCCTCCTGTTTTTTTTATTTATTTAAGAAAATGTTCAAAAACAGTTCTGCGTATTTGAAATATATTGTTTGCCTCTATTTTTGAAAAAAAATCAAATTTAACGTGGATACGAAAAAAAACGTAAATATATTTTTTAGCAGTGGCGTCCGTGGCGTAGTTTTTTGTTTTTTTTTTATTTTGTGAACTCCAAGTTGCGCCAAAAAATATTTCAACGGAATGTATTTATTGACCTTTCACGTAAATGTTTCAAATAATAACAGTGAGCTCTTTTGAGCTTTTGTCACAAGATATGACAATAACTAAAACCGTTTTGAGAAAAATATAGAGTTTCTCAGTCTCAAGGCTTAGTTCTTTAGCAATTATCCCTAGTATACTTTCAGGCTTGGCTTGTTGAGCCAAATTCTTCGTTCAAAAGTGTGACATACTTTATCTGGTTTATTATGGTACCAGCAATATTGCACTGTCTTATTGACCATTTAAAGCTCACAATCGTTTTTTTTTTGTTTTTTTCGACTATAAAAAACTATAAAAAACTATAAAAAAAGATGAAAATCTTTCTGAAATATTAGCATGTGTTTATACGCATAAAAAGCTACAACATAAACTACGGATTTGAAGATTGATAGCAGGTCTTACATTATCCCTAAAAGTATACTCAATTAAATTTTGAAAGTTGTTATCATCGCTTATGCAATAATTATTAACTTGTTGCAGAATGCAAAAGGTTCATTAAAATTTTTTTAAATAATAGCGAAACGGGCAGCTTTATTTTGAAAATTTTTTGTCATTGTCTGACAAAATAATTTTTAAATAATATCTTACAGTAACATGAACATCTAATTTAAACGGTTTAGATGCTATATAACCTTTAAGTTTAAAATTTGGAAAACAAGTGGAGTGAACAATTTTTGGGGAAGTTGGCCTGGCGGAACAAATGTTTTTTTTTATCAAACGCTTTAATTTAAGATTTCGGACAGTGTGGTTTCATCATATGATAAGTCATAGAAAAAATATAGCGATTTTAATTTTTATGTTATATGGGAGGTAGGTGTGGTTGTGGGCGGATATCAAAAAGTTTTTGTTTTTATCTTGATACAGTCAAACTGACCTCCTATGCCTAATTTTATTGTTTTACGACGACTACTTCTATTTTTTGATATTTTGTATATGGGGCTCAACCACTGTGCGCCGTTGAATTTCGGAAAAAATGCATTTTTCGTCCTTTACTTTGTACCTAATTTTTATTTGAAGCATTTAATGGTGAAACTTTTCACCATGTTCATTAGAAACTTCTCCCAAATTGTCTGCAAAATAATTTCTGTCGATATGGTTATGAAGCATACCATATTTTTTTTTAATCCCATTGAACTTTTAAGTCAGCAAAAGCTGTTATCATGTCTTGACAATTTCTTCAAAATTTTCTGCTTTGTGAACACCTGAAAAGTTGTTAATTACAGACGCTGATCAAGAATAGCTATAGATATATACTTTCCTATACCAGCCACGCCTACTTCTGTGTGTGGCAAAAGTTTTCACAAAGTTAATATACCAGGTATAGGGTATAAATATTCAAAAATTATAAAATTTGTATGGATGGGTCGTAGGAGATAGGTCCCAAAAGGAAAAAATGTGCGTCTAGTGAAAGTAATAAGATTTGGTCATACATATTAACCCTTTCCAGCCCGCCTTTAAAGCCGCTCTCCCTGTAGTACGAAACCTAGGCTCACCCTAAGCGTGATAAACCTCACAACAGCACGGAGAACTTTTTTCTTACTTTCTCTGTTATCTCTTTTTATATATTTTTCTTCTACATTTCTTCACGGTCATTACGTTTTTATTCTAGTCACACGTTTCCACTCATACTACGCTGTGGTACTCCATTAGTTTTCCATTATCTTAAAATTCGTATTTGACTCAATTTTTCTTATTTTTAAGTGTTGCCAGTCTTTTCTGTTCTTTTTTATACATTTTTTTTTTTTCATACAATTCCATTGCAGGCCAGTGTTGTACATTATTAGGTTTATCACAGATTCCATTCAAACGTAAATTGCGCCAAATTTCATACGCTTCAAGCCGCTTGCCTTCAACTATGCCATCGAACACAACAACGACCAGTTTGGAATTTCATGAACTCACTTGTTTGGTCGTTATCCGTGCAATAACGATTCAGCTTTAGCTGCTGCTGATGATGTTGCTGTTGCTGTTGCTGTTGCTACTACTTCCTTGACATAACGAAATCTTACATTAAAGTTTGTTTTGCTGCCTCTTCTGCTTCCTGCCTTGTTTTTCAGCTTTGTTTTGTTGTAGTAGTTCTTCTTTGCTTTCCTCTTCTTTTACTTCAGCAACGTAGTTTGTTGTTGCTGATAAAAACGTAACCGGAAGTTTGGTGTTAACTAAACTTCAAAATATTTTGATAGCCCGAAATGCCGTTGTTTCTATTGCTCTGTTGGCTGTTGTTGTTGTTTGCAATGTTTTGTTGTACTTGTTATTGTTTGTCGGTTTCCTGTTGTTGTTGTTAGAGTTGTTGTTCTTTTGCTGGATAACCATAAATACTCATTTTGTCAGTCTTGAGCTTCGAAGTGGCTTAATATCTTCCGCATGTCGTTTGCTTATCTGGCCAAAAGACTTTCGCGCACTCCACACTTTAGCAGTAGCAGCATCAGAAACTGCTTCGGCCCAGCCAACTAGGACATTATGTGCGGCAACAACAACAGCAGTAATGTACAGCGTATTTGCCTTTTTATTTTGTCGTTTTCTTTGCCATTTAAGCTGCCATCTAGCTGTTATAATAAACTGGCTATCATTTTTTTTTTTTTTTCTCTGATATGCCAGACGACGATGTCCTAAACAAAGAAAAAAAAAATAGACAAAGTAAAAAAACAAAAATTAAAATGAGACGCGTGCTGCCCATTAGACGGCGTGGGAATTTGTTTAGTTAAATAAAAAAAAAAAACCCAAATAAGCTTGTGTTGGCCAGGAATTTATAGCAGCCAGGTCTGATGTCCTGTGAAAAATGTGAACAAAGGAATGTCTTGTACAATGGACAGGCCAAAAATAACTGCAAAACCAACAACATTTTTAATCAATCTGAAGTGGCGATGCTTCAGTGGTGTGTACAGGCATGGGTACAAATTGTTTCTTTTTTTTTTCAATGGTAATAAAGTGTGTAAATTGCTCGAAATTGCTTTCCGACGAACCCGGGATTTGAAATGAAAAACTGTTTAAATATATAAATATATTCAGATGAAATGAGACAAGATATAAAACCAAAAAAGATATAAAAAAGCAGCATCAGGGTATCGTCAATGGAGAAAACGCTTTACAAATCAAGATTAAACGTGATACTGATTCCTTAAATTTGTGTGCAAAAAATGCAATGTTTCAAGAAAAGCTAGCTGCAAATAAAATTTGTTTTAACGCAAACAAATTATTTTTGAGAACAAAGTAAACTTCTTTTAGATGAAATAATGCAATGTTTGCAAAATATCTGTAAGCATAGTGAGAATAGAGAGAAGAGAGAGAAGAGATAAAGAGAAAGAGAAGGGAGAGAAGGTGAGAAGGGAGAGAATGGAGAAAAGGTAAGAAGAGAGAGAAGGTGAGAAGGTAAAGAAGGTAGAGAAGGGCGAGAAGGGAGAGAAGGTTGAGAAGGGAGAGAAGGGAGAGAAGTGTGAGAAGGGAGAGAAGGGAGAGAAGGGAGAAAAAGGAGAGAAGGGAGAGAAGGTAGAGAAGGGAGAGAAGAAAGAAAAGGGAGAGAAGGCAGAGAAGGAAGAGAAGGCATAGAAGGGAGAGAAGGGAGTGAAGGGAGAGAAGGGAGAGAAGTGAGAGTAGGAAGATAAGAAAGAGAAGAGAGAACGGAGAGAAAGGAGAGAAGGAAGAAAAGGGAGAAAAGGGAGAGAAGGGCGAGAAGGGCGAGAAGGGCGAGAAGGCCGAGAAGGGCGAGAAGGGAGAGAAGGGAGAGAAGGGAGAGAAGGAACATAAGAGAGAGAAGGGAGAGATGGGAGAGATGGGAGAGAAGGGAGAGAATGGAGAGAAGGGAGAGTAGGAAGATAAGAGAGAGAAGGGAGAGATGGGAGAGAATGGAGAGAAGAGAGAGAACAGAGGAGGGAGAGAAGGGAGAGTAGGAAGATAAGAGAGAGAAGAGAGAACGGAAAGAAGGGAGAGAAGGGAGAGTAGGAAGATAGGAGAGAGATGGGAGAGAAGGGAGATAAGGGAGAGAAGGGAGAGAAGGAAGAGAAGGGAGAGTAGGAAGATAAGAGAGAGAAGGGAGAGATGGGAGAGAAGGTAGAGAATGGAGAGAAGAGAGAGAACAGTGGAGGGAGAGGAGGGAGAGAAGGGAGAGTAGGAAGATAAGAGGGAGAAGAGAGAACGGAAAGAAGGGAGAGAAGGGAGAAAAGGCAGAGAAGGTTGAGAAGGGAGAGAAGTGTGAGAAGAGAGAAAAAAGAGAGAAGGGAGAGATAGGAGAGAAGGGAGAGAATGGAGAGAAGAGCGAGAAGAGAGAGAACATAGGAGGGAGAGGAGGGAGAGAAGGGAGAGTAGGAAGATAAGAGAGAGAAGAAAGAACGGAAAAAAGGGAGAGAAGGGAGAAAATGTAGAGGAGGTTGAGAAGGGAGAGAAGTGTGAGAAGGGAGAGAAGGGAGAAAAAGGAGAGAAGGGAGAGAAGGTAGAGAAGGGAGAGCAGAAAGAAAAGGGAGAGAAGGCAGAGAAGGAAGAGAAGGGAGAGAAGGCATAGAAGGGAGTGAATGGAGAGAAAGGAGAGTAGGAAGATAAGAGAGAAGAGAGAAAGGAGAGAAGGGAGAGATGGGAGAGAAGAGAGGGAAGGGAGAGAAGGTAGTGAATGGAGAGAAGTGAGAGTAGGAAGATAAAAGAGAAGAAAGAAAGGAGAGAAGGGAGAGAAGGGAGAGAAGGGAGAGAAGGGAGAAAAGAGAGAGAAGGGTGAGAAAGGAGAGAATAAAGAGAATAGAGACAAGGGAGATAATTGAGAGAAGGGAGAGAAGGGAGAGAAGGGAGAGAAGGGAGAGAAGGGAGAGAAGGGAGAGAAGGGAGAGAAGGGAGAGAAGGGAGAGAAGTGAGAGAAGGGAGAGAAGGGAGAGAAGGGAGAGAAGGGAGAGAAGGGAGAGAAGGGAGAGAAGGGAGTGAAGGGAGCGAAGGGTGAGAAGGGAGAGAAGGGAGAGAAGGGAGAGAAGTAAGAGAAGTAAGAGAAGGAAGAGAAGTAAGAGAAGGAAGAGTAGCAAGAGAAGGAAGAGAAGGAAGAGAGGGAAGTGAAGAGAGAGAGAGAGAGAGAGATATAGAGCGAGAGAGGGCGAGAGAGATAAAGAGCGAGAGAGGGCGAGAACTACAGGAAAGCACAATGTGATTTCATTATGTGGCGAGCGATATTTATTTCCCAGCAGAAAGTGTTAAAGTTTTTGTGCATAAGAATGGGCGTGGTTAGTCCAAATCGGAAGATAATTAAATAATTAAACTCAAAAAAAAACAAAAAGCAAAAATGCTCCTAAAAATGCTCTCATGAAATTCATATCCACACAAGTCAGTGTGGATCAGAAGGCTGCCTTTTAAGTCTTGCGCCTTGGCGACATTTAACATTGTCAGATAAATTTTGACAATTTCATTCAAAAATTTGATATATTTTAAAATGAACGTCCTTAGAAGGTTTTGATGTATGTGCGCTTATTGTGTTGTTTACAATGGTTTGAAAATTGAATTTCAGCAAAAAGATGTAATTAACACGTGAACATTTTCGGATGATGGTTTGTTACAATATTCGACAAGTAAAGAATGCATCGATCAACTTAGTTCGACTTCTGGGGATGAAACACCACACTCAACGACTGTAAAATGCTGGTTTAATGAGTTCAAGCGTGGTTCTCCTTCTCTCCAAGACGAATTGCGTGAAGGCCGTTCAAGAACGGCTGTTGTAACAGAAAATATGGATGCTCTGCGTGAACAGTTGAAAGCAGACCGGTATGTGACATACCGTGAGATAGAGTCATCCTTGGGCATTAATGGGACTTACGTATATTCGATTTTAAATAAGCACTTAGGCCTCAAAAAGTATCTTCGATTACCCCATAATTTGACGGTTGTTCAAAAAACGCCTCGTATCGATTGGTGCAAGAAAATGCTGAAAAAAATACAGCGGGAATGGTTCGAAGCACGCCTACAACATCACCATAGATGACAACTCATTGATCGACGCTTATAAGACCGAAACAAAGTAGCAATCCTCTGTTTGGCTCTTTCACAATGAGCAAAACCCGACAAAAGTTATTCGCAGACGGAACACTTGCAAGCAAATGGTTGCCAGTTTAAAAAAAAAAAAACCAGTCATATCGCAACTGTATCAACGTTGAACTATTAATGCTGAATGGTACACTAGCAATTTTTCGCCGGAATACTTCGGAGAATTGAGGAAAACCAACCTTTATAAAAATTATAAAAATTTTGTTTAAAATATAAAAATTGAAATAAATGTCGCAAACATTTCCTGCCAAAAATAGCAATAATTTCAGAATTAATTTTTCGAAACAATGCGCCCAAATAGTTAAACTTAAGTCATAACAGTTAATTGCTCGTAAAACTTAACAATAGCCAAAAGATCAAATTCGACAAACTTGCCACTTAAATGGCAGCAGTTAAATTTTAATGTAGCTGAACATACCGTACGACTTTAGTGCCATCAAAATCGAACATAACATAAAAGAAGAGCAGCACCTAAAATTTGCATTTGACATTGACTGCTGCCACGCCTTAGACCGCACAATAAATGCAATCTGCTGCCGGTAGAACCGCACACAAATCCACACAGTTTGTTATTTCCGCTACGCATTGATGCAACCACAAATGCAAAGCAGTTTTGTGAAAATTTTTCGCAGCATTGATGCATGAATTAATGTACCAGATAGCGCTAGACTAGCTCTGCTGAGACTTTCGCCCACTTGCTACACATTGGCTTCACTACATCACCATCAATGCTAGCACCACTGCTTCACTGCGTAGTGAATGTAGTAAAAATTAAATCTATTTACTTTGCCTACTTTTAGGCATTTAATTTAATGAGTTTGCTTTTAGTGCAAATATGTTTTCTTTTTTTTTCTATTGCAACTACCAATTGTTGCATAGCCGAAATGACCATGTTTTATTTGCGTCACATGCGGCTAACATTTGTGGTAGCCCATATCAACTCGCCTGAACGTGCGTGCTTGACTTTTTGCATAAATGTGTGTGAGTGTTATATACATACATGTAGGCAGCTATGTTTTGTGGTCAACATTTAATTTGAACATAAAATTTGAACAATTTGAGTTTGAATTCAAATTTGAATTTGAATGATTGTGAATGACTGTCAGTGGACGTTAGTAAATTGCAGTTTTGTGGACTATTTGCATAAATATCAAAGGCCAATGCGACATATAAAGTCAAATTGATGTGTTGCATAGGCAGTGCAAATTATATGAAGCAAAGGCCACAGCTTTTATTAAGTCCTCTTCTATGTAAATACTCAATAAAGTGTCGCTCGGTGTCAATATTTTCTAGATGAATTGGAAAAGCAAGTTAAACTGTTGCCTGCAGGTATTGGGATTAGTACATATAAACACTATCACAAGAACAAAAGCAATGGTGCATCATTAAGAACAATCAAAGTAAAGTAGTATTTGATTTGCAGAAATAAAAATATCGTTCCACTAAAATTTTCTACTTCTCTGGCAAGAATTGCTTTTAAATAATGAGGTAAAAACAAAACTTCAAAACCCCTCAGCTAAAAAATAGAATTATTTTCTTATTTTTTTTTTTTTTTTTGGCATTCGTTTTATGCACACGTCTTCCGGCGGATCTTCATGCAAACTTCACACATGCAAGTTTAAAAAATTCAGTGCACGCCGCGTTACAGTAAGTCTTCAATGTGCTGCTTCAGTAGTTTTCAATTTCCGCCCTTGCGCATATGATATGGAATTTCAAGATAGCGCCAAACCCAATGCCATTTTAGCTTAACGATGCACAACGGATACAAGAATGCAAGGATATGTGTGTGATTTTTGCCTTGTGGCTGGTGAGCTGGTTCATAGATGTTTTTCAATTATGTTTATCAATGAGTGGAGGCGAAAGCAATCGACAAAGGCACTCCTTAAAAAAAAAAAAAAAGAAATTAGTTATTTAAATTTTATTAAAAAAACAAAAAAACACATAATTCCTTACTCGAATGTTAGTTTTGATGGCCGTGTTGAATATGTTGATACTGTTGACTGTGTGGTGATATAAGTTGAGTACTTTGAGTGCTTATAAACGTTTTAAACTAATTTGCTTTGGCACAAAGAAAGCATGGGGTATTTTTAATACCATTTATTTTATATTTTTATCTTTTTATATTTTGCAAGGTACACTTTTCAGGGCGTTTTAAAAATTTTCTAAAAAATACGTAAGTAGCCAACCTGTTTACAAAAGCTTAATGTAGCCCATTTTAAGTTTTTATTCAAACTGCTTAAAAGTTTGAAGCGCTGACTGCACTGGATTAAAATAAAAGAATTATTAAATTTATTGATACATGTCATATGTCATATGTCATGTCATATGTCATGTCATATGTCATGTCATATGTCATGTCATATGTCATGTCATATGTCATGTCATATGTCATGTCATATGTCATGTCATATGTCATGTCATATGTCATGTCATATGTCATGTCATATGTCATGGGGAAAAATGAACAAAATCATGGCGCAGGTTTTTAAGCGAACAGCTGATTTGAAAACTTTTATTATGTCTATTTGTGCCTATTAATTACGAGAATTATGATTCGTGCTGAAATTATTTAACGCACGCAGAGCTGGAGTCAGCAATGAAGGCATGAAATAATGATGAAGAAGAATGTGGGAAAATTGCTGATTCAATTGATGTGGTTATAAATCTGCACCATGCCGCAGAAGTCAGCGATGAAGAAATCTGAAATCTTCGATGACAATTCTATGACCAAAAATGAAGGTAATGACTTTACACTGCCTGCTAAAGTCGCTGTACGTTCTAAGTGGAATACAATATGACGACGCAAATGCCCTGTGCCCAATGGATAACGAGGAAGATGTATCAGGTTGAAATGTGCTGAATTGTGCTGGGTTGGAAGCTACTGATATCCTTCCACCATTAATATGGACTAAACGCATTACAAAATTCGATAAAATGCTGGAAGATACATCAGCAGAAGCATAACATACAAGGAATTGCATGGAAAAATCGGTGATTCAAACTCTTGGTTATAAAACCAAGATTTGGTTATATTGTTGTGCTCTGAGAATTGCTTTTAAATTAAGGTGAATATTCACCGGCACAATTACAGAAATGTTTTATTGATGATGAAATACTACTTCTGTGAAGATAGCCCAAAATCTTCAGCCCAACATTTTGCTCAACTCGTCGCAAAAATTTTTTAATACTAAATTCGCCGAAATGAAAAAAAGGCGTTTGATAATTTTTTTACGAAAGAATGTAATTTAAAACACAAACTAGTCTCATCTCAACTATCAATTGCTCAATTGCTATCAACCGTCTCTCATACGAGTACCGTAAAATAGCCTAGAAGGTCATGAAAATGTTATGAGAGGAGAAAGCGGTAAAAGTCAAAAATGTATAGCGATTTGCTTGAAAATGGACAGATTACACCTTCACACTGTCAGAAAAAATTTGCATTATCCTTTTGAAAGTAAAAATCGTTCTTTCATGGCCATGGAATATCACAAGCACCTGCTTCAGAATGAACTGTAAGGATGAACCATTCTGACCATTTTACTGCGAAAATTAGTAAACGTTCTCGCTGTCTTCAGTGTGGTGGAAAAACTGAATATGGCTGCCCAAAGTACAAAGAAAATTTTACTTTCAAAGTGCTTTGTGAATTACTATAACAATGAGCAGCGCGACCCGGCAAAGCTTTCTAAAGCTAAATAAATAAATTTTATAGTCCTTTAATATAAATTTAAATAAACCAGTTTCCTTTTTTATACAAAATTATGACTTAGGATTTTTTGATTTTTCGGAGGAAAAGTTACTACAACGACCTAATGGATTTTTCTACCCAAATCAGTAAATTATCAAAGTTCGTGTCGATGAAGACCTTTCTTTAATTTTAAGGTGACATCTTAAGCTGGAAGTTCTTTCACTGCATTTTCATATGTGTCCGTCTACTCGCTGGCGCAATTTATGCAAGAAAATTATGGCAGAGCTCAATGATTGCGTTTTACGTTCAGAGTAAGCAGGGCTACAAAATTACAAAATATTTGGTATGTTCTTAATGTCGAGTTTTTATCGTATTTACACAAAAATACTTAAAATGTCTTTATTTATAAAAAAAAAAAATTTTAAATCATGCGTATAAAAAAGAGTTTTTTTAAGAAATTAACAAAGAAAAAATTATAGACATTTTTCATTTATAAGATTATTTAAAAGAGCCATCCCTGAAAGTAATGAGCTTCTGACTTATTAACAAGTTGATAAAAAAAGATACAGTAGTTTCGACTATGTCGTAACACAAGACGTAGAGTTATTCAATTCGCTTTTGATGACATTTTCTTTAAAAACTATTTAGCAAAATATTTATTCCATACACCTGAGCATGTGACCTTTACAATAGTGCCGGAGAGGGTAAATATGTATGACCGATCCCCATTACCTTTGCAAAAGGAACATTTTTGCCTTTGACACCTATTCCCTCCGACCACTCCTTAGGGTGGCTCCCATACAAATTTTATGGTTTTTGTTTACTTATTCCATACACCTGAGCATATGACCTTTAAGAGAGTGCCGGAGAGCGTTAATATGTATGACCGACCTCCATTATTTTTGCAAAGGGAACATTTTTGCGTTTGGCACCTATTCTCTCCGACCACTCCTTAGAGGGGCTCCCATAAAAATTTTATGGTTTTTGTATATTTATTCCATACACCTGAGCATATGACCTTCAAGAGAGTGCCGGAGAGGGTTACTATATATGACTGACCCCATTACTTTTGCAAAAGAAACATTTTCGCCTTTGACACATATTCCCTCCGACCACTCCTTAGGGGGGCTCCCATACAAATTTTATGGTTTTTGTGCAGGAAAGGGTTAATATGTATGTCTGTTCCCCATTACTTTTGTAAAAGGAGCATTTTTTCCTATCACACCTATTCCCTCCGACCACTCCTTAGGGGGGCTCCCATACAAATTTTATGGTTTTTGTATATTTATTCCACACACCTGATCATATGACCTTCAAGAGAGTGCCGGAGAGGGTTAATATATATGACCGACCCCATTACTTTTTCAAAAGGAACATTTTTGCCTTTGACACCTATTCCCTCCGACCACTCCTTAGGGGGGCTCCCATACAAATTTTATGGTTTTGACGATAAAACCGGAAACTGTCGATAAATAGGTAGCAAGTTTAAGCAAACAAAAACATCAAATGTTGGCTTTATATATCATGTAATTGTGTAAAATTTATATAAGTTAGAGAGTTCTAACATGAATTTTTGTCGTATTGAGGATCAAGCAGACCAACAAGTGCTAACATCAACATTGTACGATCAGTACTTTAGGCCCACCAAAGGCTCAAAAAGTTATATAAATACCGACACCTGATCACTATCAACCACCCTACTTACCTCCGAGAATGACGTATTCTCAAGTCAGAAGGCATAAAACTCTTTCTCATAAGCTATTCCATTGCGTTTAGTGAGAAGACGGACGCATATTCAAATGCAGTAAATGAACTTTCAGCTTTAAGCTCGATTCTATTAGATATTTAGACTCGTAATCTCTATTCGAGATTTTTCAGGTCGTTAACGGGTGTGTTATTCATATTTAGCCTCTTTTTTCTCAATCTCACAAGAACTCGGACTTTTTTTTAAACAATATGAACAGCTCATGGTATAATAATACAAGGTAGCATTGACAGTTGCTTGGGAAAACATCTCCTGTCAAAAAATATACTCAAAAAGAGAGCGCACACAATCGGCCATTGAAAACACAAACAATGTTGAAAACGTTGAAGTGAAAAAACAACAACCACAGCAGCTGCAGATGCATTTACACAAAAAGCTGTTTTTGACAGTAGATGTTTTCTTGTAGAAGAGAAAATAAGCAGTTGTCAATGCTACCTTGTATTATTATACCATGTGAACAGCTACGGGCAGAGAGCGCTATGGGAGCGCTGAGAGTAAAAATTGAGCGCAAAGGCTTATGCACGGGTATGGGCAGAGAGCGCTCTGGGAGCGTTGAGCGTAAGAATTGATAGCGAAAGCTTATGTAGCAACACAAATAGCAACAACAAATCAAAGGCAAAAGAGAAATACAGAAACAACAGAGAAGTTTTAAATGTAGTGGTGCCCATACCCGCTTATGCAGCATCACAAAACGCAACAACAAATCAAAGACAACCACAGAAACTACACAGAAGCTTTAAATGAAGTGGTGCCCATACCCGAATATGAATGACAAATACTGCTGTCGACCACAAACGAATTAATTCGGTTACGAGTCAACAGCAACTGGTAGTTGTAAGAAACAAAAAATAAAGTGAGCGATATGGTGGAACTCTGCGGTACATCTGTGTTGAAACGTACATTCTCAATGAAATAGCATCGACCATGGTTGAATAAATAAGGTTGTCGTATGGGTGGGAGCGAGTTCCCATAAATGTCAAATCGAAGTTAACACCTCATACAAAATCTGAAAGCGAAAATTGATAACATGTAATGCCGATGAAGTTGTTGTTGTAGCTTTTCATTGATTTTGACAGTTATGGGTACTGAGAAGAGAGTACGATCAGCCCCGAGACAATCTTATTTATTCAACCATGTTCCAGCTTTAAACTCAATTCTATTAAAAAGACCACACTCTTAGATTTTTCAGCTCGTTAACGGGTGTGTTATTCGTATTTTGACTCTTTTTTCTGAATCTCACAAAGAATTGGACATGTATTTAAACAATATGTCGTCCACAAACGAATTAATTCGGTTACGAGTCAACAGCAGCGGGTAGGTGTTAGAACCCAAAAATAAAATGGGCGATAGGACGGAACCCAGCGACATATCTGTGTGTTGAAGGCGTGCATTCTGAATGAGATACCGTCGAGCAAGACTCGGATCGTTCTCTCCTGAAGAAAACATGTGATCCACTGAACAAAACTGCCGACACCATATGCAATTATTTTTGACACTAGAGCTTCAGATCTACAGCAACAATCTTGCTCTTACCAAATAAATGAACGCATGCACAGAACCAAAAACGTACTTAATAACAAAGAAAAAGTTATTTTTCCCAATGTATTATACATTAAAATTGGTCCAAAGTACGAGTTCCTTGATTCAATGAATCTTTGTTCTTACGTTATTTCTTTGCTATGTTATGAAGAAAAATGATTAATTAATGACACATACAACTGTTACAATTGTTACATTACATACAACTGTTACAGTGGCGACCGTGGCGTAGTTGGTTAGTGCGTGGCCGCTATGTCAAAGAACTTTGGAGACCCAGGTTCGAACCCCAGCAGCGACAGAAAATTATTTGAATAAAATAATTTTTCTGTACGGCCGCCACCTCTCTGCAGACAATGGCAAACCTCAGAGAGTAATACAAATGCCATGTTAAGCTTCTTGAGAATAAGAACATTCCGTTCATCGCCGTTCGGAGTCGGCGTTAAGCCTGTAGGTCCGGTTCTCGGTCAATTGTGTACAAACTTAATAACACGCACAACACAATTGATCATAAGAAGCTAGGTCAAAGTCCTTTCAAGGGCTGAAATGGCCAGTTATTTATTTTTTTTTATTACAACTGTTACAATAAGTTAGTCTGTGCTTAGAAATTTCAAAACAATATCAAGATATATTTTAAAAAATCAGTTTCTTATTGAGATAAAATTCTCTTATGGTTTTTTAGATATTACAACACAAGAACTGGAACAAAATTTTAATGAACACGAACAATGAACTGTTCCTTAAAATTAAGAACAACGATTCACTGAACCAAAGAATTCGTTCTTTGGGGCAATTAATAGTTCTTAGCTCAATGAATTTCGCTTTATGAACGAGATTCTTTGATTTTAAGAACAATATTTGGTTCAGTGTATACAACTATAATCTAATGCGCACATACTTTTCCGACTATAAGCAATATAAAGTATTCTGCTATGCATGGTAAGCTAATATCGATTAATTACTTTCATCAAATTAGCATAACCATTACTTTGTCGTGGCCGTAATAGCATCACACATAAAAAAGAGGCACAAAAATGGATCTTGATAAGTGTTTTATCAAAACTTCAACCTTTGTAATGTGAACTTAGCAACATTGCTAAAACCCCCTTTACTTTGGTCAAGACTTGAAATCAAGTCTGTGAGTTTGATGATGAAGGACGCGGATATTAACGTGAGAGAGGGTAATTTTAAAAGGGAATCGCAAAGAACGGATTTCAAGTCTTGTTCAATGTAAAAGGGGTCTAATAAAAGCTTTTTATTAGATACTTGATAAGAGATGGCAGCACCTCTGTTACTGTTTGGCAGCACTGAGTCTGAGTCGAAAACAACAACAGCATTTGTCTCATTTCCTCGTTCGTGTTTTCGTATAAAGACGAAGTATTGCTTATTTTGCGAGAGTACTACGTCATAGACACTGAATTATATTTATTTACAAATGCTTAAGTTTACATATCACGAATTCCACGAAAAAGTCAACCTCATAGGTCAAAAATCAAATTGTAAAGAGAGAAGAGGAACTATATAGAATATATTCTATCGAATTCGGACAACACGTTTTAAGTTGAATTTTTCAAGATAACGGTAGTTTTTCTGTGTTTTTTTACTTTCGCGTGGTGAATAAGTTGAGCGATAATTTTGCAGTTTTATTTTGATATTTGCCTTGAGGGCGTGCGCTGTTTATTACAACAATTAAAAAAAAAAAATATTTGCTTCAAATTTTTTAATATTTTCTTAATAATCATACATATATATGAATAAATAATTATCAACGACATACCGTGGTAAGAGCAGTTAAATAAATTAAGAAAATATGTAGCATGTGCGTGACAATATTGATATATGTTTCAATGCAGACTCTAATATAAGAAATTTTTTGCGGAAAATGCTGTTATGTGTGGATATTGAGATGGCAAACCAGATTGAAAAACATTTTTTTTACTATTTCCATTTAAAAAAATTCCACGCGTTTCGCACATGTTACACTTTTTTCTATAAAACAATGTAGTTTTTACACACTACGGGGTCGTTCATATATTACGTTACCAATTTAGAGGGGAGGAGGGGCTTTAAAATGTATTTTGATTAGTAATGATATGGGGGGTCACATATATAGCAAAGTGACCAAAAATAAAACAACTCGAAAAAAATTGAAATTAATACACCCTTCATTTAAAAAAATTTCCATCCTTACATCTGCATTAGACGGTCAAACGTCTAAATTGACGGTTAACTATTGAGAAGTGTCAATATGAATTCTCACAAGTGAGTTTTATTTAATTTAACCCTTAAATGCCCAGTGTATCTTTTTGAATACAACCGAGAAAATAAGCTATTTATTTTAAAATATTGCAAAAATTAAAATGCTGGATATGTCGTTTCACTCAGAAAATTTCAAATAAAAAACAAAAATTTAATTATTGGCATAACTTTGTTGGTTTGGGAAATATTGACCGTCAAATTAAAAAGTTTTTTTAATTTTTACGGAAAGTTTGGTTTTTAACATGAAATACCTTTTAAACTATTAACAATTTTGGAGTATCATTTAAATTATCATAAATTTAAATAATCATAATCATATCATAATTTATCATAAAAAGAATCATTTTCCACGTTTTTGCCTTGAACTCCTACAACCAAGCTGATTGATGGTATACGTCAGAATGCCCACTGTATCCTTTTGGATACAACAATGTCTTCTTTGAACAAAAATGCTTTCCAAATAAAATAAAAACGCGGTCGTGTTCAGGGGATCATTAAGCACAACATAATTTTAATGAAATCGGTGTTGTTGGGCATTTAAGGGTAAAAATAAGTCGGAATATAAATTATTATTCAAATAAATCTATTTTAAGGAATCATATTCATAAAAACACTGAACTTGGTGATTTACGGGTGCAGCCTTTACGGGTACTCTCTCAAAGGCCAGGCGAATTTCTTTGCATAAGAAATGAGAATACACCTGAATAGGTCCACATGGAATCTGTTGAAGAATTTGAAGAGTCCCCAAAGTTCCAGCTCCTTCAATTCCAGTGATTGAGAGCATCGACTTTTGGATCGAATAGAATAGAATAGTTTTTATCTATTAAAATAATTGATTTTCAAATTTTTTTCTTAAATGTATCTAGTCATGACATAAAAGAGATTAAAAAAAGGAAAATAAAAAATGTTTAATCCTTTTCTTTTTTATTTCAGTTTTTAGAAAATATGGTCGAAGGTAACAGTAATATGAACGTATGGTGTAATTGTGCGTGACGAATGTAACATGTGCGTGATGGTGTTTAAAGTTGAAAAAATAGTTTTATAATGTTTTTATCTCAAAAACTTTAACTACTAATATAATCAAGGATAACCTCTTATTGCTGTAAAAAAATATGAAAATTCTATCTGAAGTCAATTCGCAGAAATTTCAGATGGAAGCTGACATCAAATTTTTAAAGGGAAAATTTTGTAGCACGTGCGTACGCTACATTTTGCTTAATATCACCGAAATTCATAAATGGATTCATAAAACCTGTACACATTTTAAATAGACCGTAAAATTAATTAATAAAAATTGCAAACCAGTTTTCGCAAAAATTTCTTCTTAAGTAAATCAGTTGCAATTATTCGCAAGCTGTAACAGTGCGTGACATGGAATTCATGATATTTAATTATTTTTAGCATTTTACTGTAGGCAATTTCATTAAAAAAGAAATAGATTCTGTCTATATTACAGTTAAAATTGTTGTTGCTTCATTAGCTCATTTTTTCGATCATGCTTATAAGCAAGGAGTAATCAAAAAGAGCTTTTAAACACACAATGGAAAAGAAAGAAAAAGATTTTTTTCAAAATTTTCTCTGAAGTCTTTTGATGGTATTTAATCTCAAATTTTAATAACTTTTAGAGTAGGTTTTAAAAAATAAAGTATGCAATAGCTTAAGTTCAGAATGACGCTTTGAATTAGTAAAAGAATTATTAAAATCGGTTCAGTAGTTCTTTAGTTTAGCGTATATGAAGATACGGATAAGCCTTTTATATAATAGTATAGAAAACACAAGTATTACATGTAAACTACTCACCGCAAAATTTTGGAGTTGAACAATGTACTCTAAATATTTTTTTTTTATAATAAACAAAAAGGAAATTTACAAAATAATTGATGATGCTGATTTAGTGACTTTTCACACTTGACTGATGCAAGCTCAGGAACGGCTTGTCGGAGGGCGTTTGTTGACATACCAAAATGTCAAGCAAAGATCTCTTTTGGTAGTTTTCACTAGCGTTAGAAATAAAAAAATCTTATTTGAAACTGGAGCACAAAAGCGAAGACCGTCTACAGACGGTCTTACCTGTTAGAGGGTTAGCTCTCCATGATCTTTGGAGAGCATAGAGCATATTACAATGAATTCGTATGATTA